>PVJD01001301.1:0-279842 GCA_004026545.1 Mormoops blainvillei
AAATAAACACATATATATCATAAATTGAATCTAAGAAAACCAAAATAAACAAACAAGCAGAACAGAAGCAGACTCATAGATACAGAGAACATTTTGATGGTTGCCAGGCAGAAAGGTGTTGGGGGAATGGGTGAAAAAGTTAGAGATTACAAAGTACAAATTGGTTGTTACAGAATAGTCAAGAGGATATAAATTACAGCACAGGGAATATAGTCAATAATATTCTAATAACTATATATGGTGTAAGATGGGTGCAAGTTTAATTGGGATGATAGCTTAGTAAGTTATGTAATGTCCAATCACTGGTGTGTACACAACAACAAAATAAATAAATAAAGTAAATGAAAAAGAGGCTGAGAAAGCATTTTGCTCCAGTAAATGTTGCAGTTATGGGATTTTCTCCATTACTAGTAGAGAAACATCCAGAAATGTGAAGAGGAAAGACTGCCATAAATCAGCACTTAATAATCAACCCAAACCATGAAAAAATGCCAACACACCCTAAATACATTTGTCTGCAAAGCTTTCATAAAAACCATTTCAGAAATACTACACAATGTGAGGTATAAATTATGTTGTTTTCTCTCAAAAATTAGTTTAAGTGCAAGCTGGAAGAATTCCTTGTTTTTAGGCTAATATAAAATTCAGTGAATACAGAAACTTTGAAGGAAAAGAAAATAATAATAAAGATTTCTAAAGGTCATGTGAATACTGTAATTATATGTGCATAAATGAGAGCATTTTATCTCTTGCCTAAACAGGAAAATGAATACAAAAAAAAAAAGTGTTTGCAAGAGAAAATTAGCTCCAAAACCATTTTGAGAAATGGAATCATTTTCCATGTATAAGTACTTAGATATCCAGGTTAAAATTTGGAATGGAATAACATTGATTTTGACACATGTATATTTTAATATATTCCTTTAAAACTTTTACATCTCATGTATAAAATTACACATATCCTAAGTAATAAGTAGTATATCGATTCACAAAGCTGATTTAAATAGAGGCTCCAGTTCAGTCAGTGATAGAAAATAAGATATACATGGAGAGAATTAGGGAACAATATAATTAGAGTTAAAATGGTACTTGGTAGTTAGAAAAAAGGCTAGCAGCAGATATAAGCTAGTCAGACTGGGGTGAAAGTGCCTTCTCTATTTTTTGCTATTAGCTATACGACCTTAGGCAAGGTGCTTGTTCATGAGAAAAACCAGAATGGTGACAAAATCCACCTTATGGATTTGTAGAATTAAATATGGTATTTTTTAAATAAAGTACTTAGAACACCATCTGATGGGTAATTATATATTCAATAAATAACGGTTATTATAACTACTCAGAAGTAACATTAATGCCTAAATTAAGAATGCCACATGTGTAAATGAGGTCAGAAGATTTGAAGAGCAGGCAAATTGTTGTTGTTCTGGAATGTGGCCTGGGTCGCCTAGTATCCACGTCTGTGGGAGCAGAGGGAAGAGAACAGAGCCATCGCTGTAATGGCAATTACTGGAGCTCGCTGCACTGCAGGTAACCCTGGCTCTGCAGACACGCTCTTTGGGCACATTCCTTACCATTGGGTTTCTTTCCGTCCAACACCTGCAGTTTATTTTTATTTTTATTTTTTAAATATTACTTATTTACTTTTTTTTTAACTGTTGTTCAAGTATAGTTTTGTCCATTTTCCCCCGTTCACCCCCCGCCCCTCCCACCGCTCCCACCCCCTCTTGGCTTTGTCCATGAGCCCCCATATATGTTCCCTGACCACCCTTCCCATTTTCCCTGTCTTCCCCTCCCCCTCCCCTCTGTTCACTGTCAGTTTGTTCTTCACGTCAATATCTCCGGTTACATTTCACTTGCTTGTTTGTTCTGTTGATTAGCCTCCACTTACAGGTGAAATCATATGGCATTTGTCTTTCACCACCTTGCTTATTTCACTTAGCATAATGTTCTCCAATATAAAACTATACAATTACCTAGATGACACCGAATGCGATATACCATTAAGACGATTGTGTACAGAACACTTACTGAAATGGTCCTTATCACAGAAAATAAGATGAATTGTCCAAAGGAATGAATCCATTTGGAAAAATAATTAAAGTCATAAATATCCAAACCCCAGGAGGAATCTGAAATCACAGATATATCAGTGGGCTGCAGAAAAGCAAACTGGGCTCAGCTTTTCTACAATGAACATCAAGGGATATTCTGAGAAAAACATGCAGGTTGATAACACAAAAAGTATGTTAATTTTCTCCTGTCTCCCTTTCTTTGAGGATGGTCTATAATCTCATGTACATAGCAGGCATTCAATAAACATTTATGAAATGTTTATTCCATAATTCACCCCATTAAGAAATCAATATTAGGTTGCTAAGAAAACATAATAAAAAATAACATAAGAATTTCAGTGAGAATAAATTTAAGTCATTTTACTCTAATTTGCATGCTTAACATATTAACTAAAAAAGAGAAAGAGAATTGTTCAGGGTCCCTCAGCTAATTTTTGACAGAGTTGCAGGCAAAAATCAAACCCTAACCACTAATTTAAAGACATATGCGATCAGAATTAAAATTGGAATTGTAAAAATGTGTATTCACTACAACATATCAAGTATTTGTCAGCAGACTCATAACAAGTAAAGGTTACTGATAATAAAAGTAAAATCTTGTGGTTCCATAATGTTCTAGAGGCAGCGAGAGGGCTCTGAAGAAGGTGTACAGGTATCTTACTTCTTGCCCTGATGCTGTGGTACGTATAGTCCTGCGTGATTCTTAAAGGAATGAAACGAAGGGGTTGTTGTGAACAATCCAATTATTTACCCCTAAAAAATATATTAGATACCCACTACATTTCATACACTGAGCTAACAACCAAGGACACAAACAGAAATAAAACAGTGCAGGTCCGGCTGTGAGGGGCCCGTAACGGTAGGTGTGCACACACAGAGTCACTGAGCCAGTTCTGTGTCTCTGCCCCTGGTTTGGCATTTGCTAGTCACATGGCCGTGAGCACTTGTTTAATCTCTCTGGGCTCCAATTTCCTCCTTTGCAAAGTGGAAATAATGATAGCTAATAAATCAATGAATAAAATAAATATATAATAGTACAGTAATTAATTCATGATAAAATGTAAAGTGGAAATAATGATGAATCTTATTTATAGTTATGCAAACTAAGTTATTATGTATATAGCATTTAAAATAAACCTGTCACTGGCCTATAAATACTAGTCATTCTTAGTCACCACAAGGAATCTATAATGTAATAGGGAAAATAAGAATATATATAAAACTATAATTACATCAGGGTAATGTAAGGTTAAGTCACTAAAGTAAAGCATAAAATTCTATCACAAGAGTCTTCATAATCACTCTATTCCAACAAGGATAGGAATTAATGTAAGCATCCTTTTCCTTGGAAGGGTGTGATGATTAAAAAAAAGGAAGAAGAGAAAGACCAGAGAAATTAGTAAAATGAATTTTGAAAAACGGCTGTTGAATTTAGGAATTTGGTGATTTAAAGGACATTTTCACCCTTCTGAGAAATGCATTCCAACAGAAGGGACAGGAACATTGCCAGAAAATTGTAAAGAGAAAGAAATTGAGAAATAGATAAACAGTAAACAGGGGCCACATTTTAAAATTAATTTATTTATCACTCACTTTCCAATTAATTTAATGACTATAGAAGCCTTCTGCAAGTAGTATCCCAGCACTCCGGCACATACCTACTTATAGTGTCCACTCCTCAGAGGCACACAGACACATGGTCCCTGTCCTCCCAAACAGGAGCATGTCACAGAGGGTCCTCCACAGAGGGAATAACAAATATGAGGGACCTGAGATGTCTGGTATTACTGTGACAAAAGACCAAGCCTTAAGCATGTTCCAAGTGTAAACCATCATAGGAGAAATGGGGTGCTGATATTCAGTTAACTTCCAGAGGTGGAAGAAGTCGATCAGGAAAAGAAAGAAGTTCGGTGATAAATATGAGTCCCACAAAATATGGTAGAAGGAAAGCCAAGGAGAGGAAGGGAAGAGGCACTGATTTTAACACAGCAGAGTGGAGTACAGTCAAAAACAGTAACAGGTAGTGGGAGAGCAGGAATGAGCAGGGGGACAGAGTCGGGATCTAGCCAGGCTTACCTCGCCAGCACACGGGGGAAGTTTCTGGTGAATAGAATCCTTTTCAGGTGAGCCCTGAAGGCTGCTCCAGGTTTTTGGTTCTGTGATCCCCTGTAAAGAAGAAAAGCAATTGTATAACACGTGCTTCAATGTGTATAATTAATGAGCGATAATCTATCCTTAAGGTGTGGCCTTAGTGACCCATTTAGATTTATCAGTTTCTGGTTTCTGTAATTAAACCCAGCTGCTTAACCTCGAATGTCATACCGAGAAGGGGCCTCAGGAGATTTATAATTATCATAACTGCTGGAAATTATTGCGAGTTATGACAAGCATATGCCACTGTTTTCCAAGATTGATTTTTCATCATTTGAGCACTAGCAAGTAAATTTAGTTTTCAAGAACAAATTTAATAACGAGACAATCAAATTTTTAAAAATATGTCCTAAAAACATATGCAGATGCTATGATGATAAAGTATTTTGTTTGCAATTGTGATGCTGCCTCGCTTACGAGATCCCCACACTGGAAAAGCTGTTCAGTATTTGCCAAATACCCAGTCAGGCTGGTCTCATTCCAATCGAGCATCGTAATTTTACACTTGCCGTCATTACAGCTGTAATGAGGAGCAGGGCACATTAATCTCAGGGCACAGGGCCATATGTTCCCTATGATGTACCAAAGGAGCTTCTGCAAGAGCTAAAGGGGATCCTTGCAGGGTGTCAGGCATTAGAGTTATTGATAAGGGCTGTAAACAACACCAGCAAAGAAACTTAAGATTTGGTTCTCCAAAGTGGGAAAGAGTGAAACACACACACACACCCCACTGGCACAAGCTCATACCCAAGTTAGATGTTGCATATGAGAAAACCATATGGAATTATAAAGAGGATGTCCCCCCTTTTTTTTTCGTTTATCAGATAATGAACTATAGAGACTCCTGGTTCCAAGCAGGATGTAACAATAGTAGATTCCAAGATAGGCTATGCTCCCACTGTGACTACTACATATCTATGCCAAAGCATTAGAGAGAGCTGTAGAAAAGCGGAATAACGAACTAAAACATCAGAATATGAGAAAGGGGAGAGGTTCTGTGAGAGAGCAGGCTGTTTTGAACATTTTCTTCTGTAGCAGCATTGCCAGCAACCCTATTCTGTGGGGACACTTGCCAATTCAGGGTGCAAACCGAAGATGGCTTGGCCCACAGAGAGGTACTCTACTGGAGGAGAGAGAAATCAGAAAATTATGCAGGCCTAGTATAATAATTTGGAAACGCCACGAACCCTAAACATGGAATGATATTTTCCACATGATACATTTATTTTCTTTCATGGAGGAAATAGTGACTCACCAGGCTCCAAAGCCTAGACAGAAACATGTTAGAGGAAAGAAAAGTCAAAGGTAGACAGAGTTCTAACCAACCTGCAGTCTAGCGTTGAACCAACCCAGTCCCAAAATAGACTGAGGTAATGAGCTCCTTGTTTAATAAAGCAAAGCCAAGCCTTTCAGATAAAAGATAGTTTAATTTTGAGCACCGACACAATGTCTCTTTAAACACAAAGCCCACCATACAACTGAACATTGATATGCAAAGAGGTAGAAAGTGCGATGGACAATCAAAAGAAACCCGAACAACAGAAATGAACTCAGAAATTGTTGTAGCCAGTTGCCAAAATGGCCCCCCATGAGGCCTGCCTGCTGGTATTTCACCCTTGTGCAGTCCCTTACACAGGGCTGACTCAGTAAGCAATAGAATATGGCAAAATAACAAGTATGACTTCCAAGATTAACTCATAGAGGACTTGACAGCTCCTGCCATACTACCTCTTGCACCATTAGCTCCGCAGGAAGTCAGCTGCCATGTCGTGAGGATTCCCAAGCAGCCCCGTGGGAGTCCATGTAAACTAAGCCTCCTGCAAACCGCGGCGAGGTCCAGCAGGGTCCTACTGCCTGTTCTGTGAGCGAGTCGTCTTGAGAATGGATCCCCCAGCTCCAGTCCAAGCTTTAGATAACTGCGCCCCGGGCGGATAGCCTGACTGCAGCCTCAGAAAGGTACCAAGGCAGTGCCATTCAGCTAATTAGTTTCTACTTTCTGCCCAACACCACTGTGACATAATAAACATTTATTATTGTTTTAAGCCACTAAGTAATTTATTGTGTAGCAATAAATAACCAAACAGATTTTGGTATTTGAAATGGAGTTTCCCCATCTCTCTCTCCCTCTCTCTCTCTCTCTCTCTCTGTCTCTCTGTTGCACACACACACACACACACACACACACACACACACGGAATGGCCTGGAAAGAGGGGGATGCCCAAGAAGTGGGCAAAGCCTAGAAGGGCTTTGAGGAGAGTGTCAGTAATGCCTACAGAGGTTTGAAGAAATAGATAATAGAAACTCAATGCTTTTTTTTTTTTTTGGAAACTACCAATGGGAGGACTCTAAATTTCTACAAATGATACTGCACACTTCAGAAAACCTGGATAAAGGGGCTGAGAGTGCTACACAGCCATCAGGGATCAGCCCCAGCTCCCTGGTACCTTTAATGAAATACCAACGAAACCAACCATTCTTCTGTGCATATAAGACTGTTGGTTATCCCTGGGAGAAAATGTTTTCAAATCATATATCTGATAAGGGGTTAATATCCAAAATATATGAAGAACTCGTACATCTCATCCCAAGTATTTCCTACCGCAGTGGATCTGCTACCAGAACCACCCAAACCGTCTTAGCAGCAGCATCCAAATCACTGTTTTGTCTGCAGCAGGGTTTTCAGTACAGTGAAGGAGGGAGGAGCGATTTGCCCCGAAGGACACATTTGATCTTGTCTGAGGCATTTTTGGTTGTCGCAACGAAAAGGATGTTGGCATCCAGTGGGCAGAGGACAGAGATGCTGCTAAACGTTTTGCAAAATATAAAACAACCCCTACAACAAACCATTATGTGGCCCAAAATGTCAGCAGTGCCAACGTTGAGGAACCTTGGCCTAGAAATTTATCCATTTAGAATTACCGTTTACTCATTAACCTTTTTTTATGTCATGCCTTTTTAACATTTTACAGATATTTGCCAGCAGAGACCCATTGTAAGGACACTTCTACTCTCACTTGCCCTGAAGAAGGGAAACTTCAGTTCTTAAGACTCCTCTCTGAGCCACTAGAGGAGCTGCCAGATACCACCTACTTTCTAAATAGAATTTCACACAGTTGAACTCAGAGTCATAAATCTCTTTTACACTGATGTGCATTTTCCTCAAGTTAACATAATAGCAATGCCTTTGAAATAAGTATGTTAATTGTGGACATTTGTAAAAGTACATTATGATTGAAAAAAAATCTTGAGAATTTTTTTAATTGAAATATTAGCATTTCTTACTCATTCTGAAAAGAATTGTTCTTATGGCATAAACTGATTTGTACTTAAAAGACACTCGTTGCCTCATTCATCTTATATGTCGCTTGATGAATAATAAATACCTTATTAGTGCCACTCAGTAATTCATACAAAGTCCAATAGCTGTTTATTAGGGACTTTAAGAAGTTGATATTTCCTAAGTGCAGGCAGAGTTAACATGATATAGTGCTAATTACACTAATTATACAAATGACAATTGATTTGGCATCTGTATACATAAAGTATTATGCAGTTTTTTTCCTAGTGGCCAATTTTATATCCATTAAGAGAGAAAAGACTATGACAGCAATGTGGTGAACTTTTGAGATGCAATTATGGTAAAGACATTTGGATTTAGTGAATTTAAAGTATAACAAGATAATTTTAACACACTATCTTCCAAAGCATGATATACCAATCTCTTGCCTTGTGTCCTTATAGTTTCTAAGAAAAAGAGATAATAATGCAAATAGAAAATTGGAATAAAGAGAAGTATTTTCAATAAAGAGTTGTAAAGTTATTCTATGTGAATACATAGAAATTAACTTATTTCCTTTAGTAATTTTATCTAATGCTGCACATCGTGACACAATCACAGATTTGTAAGGGATCAGAGATCAACTAGTCTTACTTCCTCATCTTACTAGTGATAAAATAAATCTGACTGAAATTACTTGGCTCAAGTTCTGAAATTCAGGCCACACCAGAATTATTTAACACATGTTTCCTAATACTCAGTTCATTAGTAGCTTCACTTTGGGGTAAAATGTTTGGGAAACTTAATTTGGAGACTAAGTTTTTTTTTTCAAAATACTGACAAATTTTGGGAGGAATCTTTAGATAACTTTCAAGTAGTGTGAACACAGTGTAGGAGAAGATTTGGTTCCCAGGATAAGCCCAGCAGCAAGTCCTCAGGCAGCCGAAGGACCAGCTGTCTGGGCTGGGAGGTTATGCGTGGCAAGGCTTCCGGTTGAACACAATGCTGATATGCAAAGAGGCATCAGAGAACAGTAAATTTTCATGCCATCAAGACTGAAACCCAGATTATTAAGTTCAAATGATATCTCCCCTCCTCCAAATCTCCTCCAGTGAGAAGCAGCAGGGAAACCAGGTTTCCTTCTAGAGCAAAACCTATAGCTCCACCTCACCCAAGTAACATGCATTAGCAGCTCCAAGCCTGCAAATTTCTTTGAGCCTAAACATTTCTCATAATAACATACCACACAATGAGATATGAAGTATAGAATGTACACATATATTTTAGCCACTCGAATATAAAATATGGCTCGAGAGCACTACCAGCAGAAATAGCTCTACATCAGTCCTACATTAGAGATATAATGTATTTTGTCTATTTTGCACCTTCGTTTTAGAAGAGTGATGTTTTAGACAAAAAGACTTGTTAATTCACAGACACGTGAAGGGCTTTCTCAGGGAAGACCTTCTTAACCATGGACCTCTGATATGTAACAGCACCCTGATTGCTGTCACTATACCTGACTTCATTGCATGTCCTAGCCACTATCGCCATGACATATTACTTGTTCACTTGTGCGCTGCTTGTCTTTCTCCACTAGAAGGTAACATCCACAGTCAGAGGGACTTTTATTCTCAGTGTTTTACTTGTTTACAGTGGCTAGAAGAGCACACATAGTTAGCCCCTGGATATGTGTTTATGGAATAAAAATTTTAATAATATTATTTATCAAACATGACTGAATTATGGATACTCTTGAAAGTGAGTCTTTTATATTTAGCATGGGTGGAAATTTATCAAATCTATAGGGAAAAGAGAAACATGCATAGCATTGAAAAGAGTTGATAATCAGAAATAAAATTCCCTTATAAGGCCTTGACATTTTATAAAATGTCAGAGATTGCTGAATTTATCCTAAGCTTACAAATGCAATTTATCAAAACCATGTATACGAACATCTGTATTTTTATACATGTGCAATGCCTATACTTACAAGTATAACTGTTTTTGGTTTTCTTCTTAAACTTTTGAATATAGTGTATTATATGGTACCTATAAAATGGAAATCGACTTAGAGATATTTATTTCCCAAACTCATTCTCTTTCCAATATTTGTAATCAAGAAAAATTAGAGTAATGAAAAGTCAAGTTTCTCATCAGCCCCTTGTTTTTGGTTTTCATGACCAGTTTAACTACTGTGTAAATTCAGGGAAATAAATAGTAAGAGCTGCTGTAAGTTATGTTAAGGAGTGACATTTCTTTTGTGCAAAGAAGGGGATTGTTTATAAAAGAAATCTGTCATTGCTTCTCCTTCAGAACAAAAGAAAGAAGGTTTTATTTTATTTTATTTTCTCAGATACTGGTGACCAAGAAGCAGCAAGGATGAGAAAGAGTTAGGGAAAAAGTTATTTTTAAAAGGCAGCTTTGCCGTTTACCATCTTGTGCTGAGATAAAAGAGTATGAGGCAACTCCAGGTAGCTAGTGATTGAGCCTGTCTACAGAGATAAGGCTAATGACTCCTCCTTTATTACCGTCCAGTTTTTGTTGTTGATAAGACTCCTATGTCTTTAGAGATCAAAAAGAAAGCTGGTTTTAATGAAAGCCTTCATTCTAGCTACTGAAACAATAAGCAAAAAAATTAAAATACAATCCTCTGACAGCTTTTTCAAATAACTCAAACAATATTGGCTAGACTGTTTTGATTCCTTCAGGTTCAATGCCTGGATACATAGTTTCCCTGGAGAGGAGCAAAATATAGTAGCTAGGGGCATATGTTTACCTGTCTCAGAAACCAGGATTAAAATTCCAACCCTGTCACTGATTAAATGTCAAATTATTTAACCTTAGTAAACTCCAGAGTCCAAGTTGTTGAAAAGTGTACCTAGAAAAAAATCGATGACAGAATAAATTTAAGAAACCATTTAAAACAGGGCCTAGCACAATGTAAATGCTCAGTAAATGTCTGCTATGATCATCGGTCCTTGCTTTCTAATATCTCAGCTATTAACTTAGATAAAGCTCTTTTTTGTTACCTCCTGAACAGACAACTAAAACAAGCCCTAGTTAGTATCCTTACGTTCACTTTTTCTCCTCTCTACTCTTTTCCCTTTCACATTTATATTCTTTAAAAGCATGTAAAGGACGAACACAGAGAAAGAGAGAAACAGAGCAGCCAGAGGGAAATTAAAAGAAAGGATGATATGTAGCATGCATTAAGCTAGAACTTTTTAAATACTGTCTTAGTACTTATAAGTTTATCATATCGCATGGGGCTGTGTTGTCACAACAACCCTATGTGATATGATATTAATTTTATCCCTCGGTTGAGGAAACTGAGGCACAGGTGAATTAAGTAAATTATCCAAGGTCAAAGGGTTGATCAGAGTTAATATTCAAAATATATCATAGGCAACATAGGCACCACAATCAGAACAGAGAGAGAACCATCCTGATGTGTATCAGGCAACACTCAGGTCTGAGCTGACATATGACAGGGCTGGAGTCATACCCAAGTATTTGTGTTCAGAGTTCAGAGCCCCTGTCCTTAACCATGTCATTGAGAATGAGAACATCGACAATGATAGGGAAAATCATCCTGTAGTTAATGGGATGGGTCAGTTTTCTTCTTGGGGATAAGTCTGTCTCAAATTATATAATGACTTCAAAGGATCACATAGTGAGGACACAGGGAGAAAATTAGTTCATTATTTTTATGAAAACCACTAGGCATGTACTGAAAAGAGAATGTGCTTCTAAACAACTAAGCAATTTTCAACCCACACATAAATCTGTCTTTTAAGAGTTTCTTATAACTTTTATAGAAGTGAAACAAGAAAGATTTCCAGTGGAAGATAAAAAATGTACCCTGTAATTTAATATTATTAGTATCAATACAAAGACAGCATATCTTGACAATAAAAGAGCTTTTTGGAACATAGACTTTCTGACCTTTTTTAAAAATCCTCACCTGAGTACATTTTTTATTGCTTTTAGAGAGAAGGGAAGAGGAGGTTTAGAGAGAGGGGAAGGAAGGGAGAAAAAGGGAGAAAAACATGTATGTGAGAAAGAAACATCAATCGGTTACCTCTCGCACATGCAGCAACTGGGAACTAAACCCTCCACCTATGCATGTACCCTGACCAGGAACTGAACCCTCCACCTTTTGGTTTGTAGGAGGACGCCCCACCCACTTAGCCACTCTGGCCAGAGCACTTTTTGTTTTTTAGCATTTGTCAGTCCGTAGAAATGGCTATACAGATTACTGAGATATAAAAGGATACCTCTTTGGTATCACACATTTTGTGCTATTAATGTTTGTAGTTCTGTAATACTCATAGAAAGAAATGTATTTAGAAATAATAGAATAGGTCAAGTGTAGGATTATTGACTTTTATTTCAGGTATGTTATGTTATTTTTTGAAATTAAGGCATTTAAAATAAAATACCTGATACACACACACACACACACACCCCGATTGTATATATAATCAAGCTGAACCAATGTTAAACAGGATTAACACATACACTCAAACAAGAATCTCGTTTCTTAAACTTTCAAGACTGGGTAAAGGCAGGTTAGAAAGTGATATTAAAAGCAAATACATTGGTGAAAAACCATTATGAGTATGTTGGGAGAAACCCACTAGGCTCCATACGCTGGGCAACTGCCAGCTACCACATCATTTTTTAGGTTACCAGTTCCCCAGTGATAGCCAACATTTAATTAACCAAGATATACAGATGGTCAACAGGCATATGAAAAGATGCTCAACATCACCAATTACCAGGGAAATGTAAATCAAAACCACAATGAGATAACATTACATACCAGTTGGAATGGTTATTTTATATATAGATGTGTGTGTGCATATATACATACATACATATATATTTATTATATTTATTACACATTTATACTGTATATCAATATACAAATGTTAGCAAGTATGTGAAGAAATTGGAACCCTTGGGCACTGTTGGTGAAAATCCAAAATCATGCACCCCCTATAGAAAGCAATATAAAGGTTCCTCATTTAAAAAAATATATATATATGTATATATATATGATCCAATATTATCCATCAATTCCACTTTTTACTTCTGGGTATTTATCCAAAGAAATTGAAATCAGAACCTCAAAAAGGCGTCTGCACATCATGTTCATTGAAGCGCTAGTCACAATAGCCAAGATGTGGGAACAACTCAAAGGTTCATCAGCCAATGAATGAGATAAATGTGATATATTCAAAAATGGAATATTATTCAGACTTCAAAGAGAAATAAATCCTGCAATATGCAACAACATGGATGAACCTTGAGAACATTGTGCTAAGTGAAATAAGCCAGCAACAGAAGGGCAAATACTGCATGATTCTAATTATATGTGTTATCTAAAATAGTCAAAGCACAGAAGCAGAGAATAGAATTATGGTAACCAGAGTTTGGGAGAAAGAGTTTCTAATCAATGAGTATATAGTTTCAGCTACACAAGATGAATAAGTTTTAAAGATCTGCCATACAAAATTATGACTGGAGCTATCAATACTTAAAGGACTGTTAAGAGGGTAGATCGCATGTTAAGTACTCTTACTACAATAGAATAAAAATTAAAATTAAGAAAAAGAGCAATTAGGGAGTAAGGATGGCCAGGTTGAAAATCAAGAAAACATTGGGATGTGAAGACAGCCTAACATCTGCACGATCATCAAGAAATTGCTTACCGTTAGCCTTCCCTGCCTCAGCCTTCCATCTGGAATTTCTACAAAATCAAATTGCTCATGCAGTACTAATACTGCCAAAGGTAGTTAATGGCATAACACTGAGCTTTTCTTAGAACTGCTATGGCACTCAAATATTCACTAGGGTAATTAGCTTTAATTCTAAGTTAATTATTTTATGAATCATTCAAAGCTCAAATACAATTTTAAGACAATCATCATCATTCTTAATATTATTTATTAATTCATGCATAATCCTTAGGAGAATTTAATATGCTTTCATGAACATCATTTCGTCTAAATGCTAACCATGATTTCTGATATACATATGAGGATAAGAAAGCTTTTATAGTCTAAACAATGTACCAATGATAACATCAGATCTAAAAGGTCTTTTTACCACTAAATTTCAGCACTTTCTACCAATTTAGGTTGCCTTCTGCCAAGATCTTTTCCTTCATATCCATTCCCATTAGATTCTTCTCTTTTTATCTGTAATTCAATGTCTTTATGCTCTTCCCCGGCTGCCAACAATCTCCTTGACCCTTCACATTTGAACCCCATGGAGTCCTGTCCTCCAGGTTCGCCTCTACTCTTGCTCCGTCTTTGTAGCATGGCCTTGTTGTGCCCTAACTCACGAGGTGACTGCTCTTGGCTACATAAAAAAATATATGAATAGTGTCAACAGTAATAAATAAGCAAACAAAAAAAGGGACAATTAGTACATCAAAAAAAAAAAGAGAGAGAGAGGTATTCATGAGTTTTGAGAGGATATGGCCTTACGCACAAGGGTGGACAAAATAGGTTTACAGCTATACGTACATGAGTTTATTCTTATATGATTATTTATTAATTACTGTATTATTTTCCACATGAACAACTATAAAGCTACTTTTGTCTCACTCCATATTATTCATTTCAGAGTTCATGCTGTCATTTTAAGAACTGTCTATGAACAAAAAGACTTATACAGAAGCAATTTAATTTTTAAATTACAATAAACTTTTTGAATACCATTTTTTTTCATTTATTTAATCATATAATAGAGATGATAATAATCCTAAAACTTAGAGTATAATACTTCCATGATTCGCTTTTTGAAGATGTCTTATTGTTGTATAACACACATAAGCAAGAGCCATAATTACCCTACAGTACTTCTTAGGAGGCTTCCTACTCTAGTCTGGGTCTGCAGTATAGCCTCTCTTCCCCAGAGATTCTTGCTACAGCCAGCACCAGCACAGAAATGATGTGATGATCCAGATTGTTGACTCAAAGACCTGCTAAGAACTATGAATTCATGTGCATCACAAGTGGAGAGGGAAGAAGTAAAATGAAACACAGTTTGAAGGTATTCAGAGAGAAAGGAAAGAATGAAAATCAAGAAAGAAATTTTTATAACCAAAACTATTTTTCTCATGGAAAAAAGAAATGAGCTCTGAAGGCTATTCTAATTTTTTTTAAAAAGAGTTTCAAAAAAGATCTGAGTAAAGCTTACCTTTCTGGATTAAATTTATATCTTCCCCATATTATGAAATTCATAAAATGTTAGAATTTTGAAGTTGGAAAATATCTTGTACATTGTCTAACACCCTATTCAGTATAAGAATCTATAATATTAGTCATTTATGACCATTCAGAGTCTACTTAAGGCCATGGTCGATTCTATTGGATTTGCTTCTCGAAGATACCCACCAATTTCCCTTAGTTCTGACACCTAATGCTAAAAGAAAAACCAAATCCCTCAGCCACATATATCAACATTTCAAGTGATTCAAGGCAATTCCCATTCTCCTCTAACAAAGCTAAAGTTGATAATTTTTCATCCACCGTTACACTTTATGCAGTTACCTCTCCCATTTGGATATATGAGCTTTGGAATATTTATTTAAAAAGCAAAACAACCAAAATTCTTTTCTCTGAAGTCAGTCATGTTAAATCCTTTAAATTTCCTAATGAAAGAAATCAAAAAAGAACACTTTTGTAACTGGAGTATAATGTTTAAAACAATATAGCAAGACTTGAGATTCAACTCCCCAATTGGCTCAGTACTGTAACTTAGAATTTACCACATTCTGTGAGAGAGAAAAAGGATCAACGCAACAGAAAATTCTAAGTAAACAGTTTTACCTGTTTAAATAACAGATTTTGTGTGATATTATGTGTGATGTAAAACTTCTAGCTTTGAAGAAATGATAATAACAACAGCAAAAAAGCTGGAATGGGAGAGAAAAGAAAGATTTTTTTCTTTCCAATACCAAAAAAGAAAAGAAAAGAAAAGAAGAGAGAGAGAGAGAGAGAGGGAGAGAAGCAAGTTTATTTCTAACTTGACCTTGCCACAGGGGACTTTACAACCACATAAGGGCTGCCGACTGAAGAACATCTATGACTGTAGGTAAAAAGGCAACTCTTTCAAGGACAGACTTTTGTTACTAGGGAAAAATGGTTAGAATTTCTCTTATGAAAATGTAAATATAATCAAAGTAGCCAGACAGTGCCCAGAGGAGAGTATAGAGCATTTTTCTCCCACGGTCCAGTAAATGTTGACCCGGAGTACTCCCTTTGAGTGAAGAAATGGGATAGAACTGGGGATGAAATCTATCTGCCATAGGTCCTTGATACCCTCTGGGTTATTCTTCTCCTTCTTATCATTATTTTAGCCACTTTCGAGAAGGGCACCGGAGAATATGCCCTCCTTGCTTGCTGAGCAGCGTCACCAGCTGCTTCCTGCAGGCTGGCATCTCAGTCTCAGGGCCTGGTTGTGCTTTAGTCAATGCATTCTTAACAGCTGAAAAATTCACAAGTGGTTTAAACACTTCAGCATGAACACACAAGGCACAGTGATTTTATGGATATTCCATGAGGGTGCTGAGACTTCCTCGTAACTCCTACTCACTGGTCCTTAGTCAATGTTCCAGAGTTCTTTATTGTAATGAGCGTAGTAACCCAGCAAGATACTTATGATAAAGTTTATATAGAAACACTCTTTAGCCCTTCTGTAAAAATTAATGGGCCTATTAACACACGAATGAATATTATCATAGGGAATCATTGTTTTTTCAGAATTACAATTAGACTTAGGAGTATTTTAAAACATAGGTGGTTTCTTAATATCTTATGAATAAAAGTCAAAATTTCACTTCTGAAAAAAGGAATGATCCTGTGCTATTTTTAAATCTAGGAGTGATTAATATTGTGTTATGTAGCTCAGATAATTCTGGCACAATGAGGAACGGGTCAAAGCAATGAGCAAAAAGACAGCAAATAGACATTCAAAGTTAATATTTTAAAAATAAATTGATTGAGAGTTCTTGATGTATAAACTACTATGTGGTTAACAAGTATTTTTCTCCCGATTATTTTTTAGAAGAAATTCCAGGTGGAGACAATATAATTAACACACCTTTCCAATAAACCAAATTATATCAATTTTAAATGTTAATATTGGGAGTCTACCTTGTGGCAACTACGGTGATATTGTACTCAATCTAACATGGCGCCCTCTCTTCCTTTGACTTTCTCCAAAGATGAATGACCTGAGAAGTCGTCTCGCAGTTGCTCCTAGCACTGCAATTTTGGTTAGAATTCTTGGGCATAAGCAGCCACTCTAACAGGGCTATACTTCCCCAGCTGTGAGGACTTCAAAGCCTTATGGACATGTATCCCATCACAACCCCAGGACACCTTTGTCTACTTCCTCAAATAATCTCTTCTTTCAACATTGTGTTTATGAAGGTAGTAATTTCTAACATGATGGGATTCCTTTAATACTATAGCCAAACAAGTAATCCCAAAATCAAACTTATTATTCAATATTAACATTTTAATATTATATAGGCTTTGTAAAAAGTGATTAATGATGAGGCATTTTAGATTATTTGATATAGCAGTTTATAAACACTTTTTATATTATAACACCCATTTCCATTTTATTTTGATTTGATTGTTTCAAATAACTTTTAAAAAATGTGTTTTTTCTAAGTACAAGAATACCTCTGGTATTATCTGTCTCTTATTTTCTACTTGGGACTTTCAAATTTGAATATTAGGGGAAAAAATGAATATTGATCCTCTCAATCATACATATTGTTGGCTCATCTGATAACTGGGAAAAATTAAACTGGATTTGAATCTTCAATTTCTCAGATTATTATCACCATATGTAGGGTACACAGAGTCAGTCAGGCTCCCTCACCCAGATGTCTGGGCAGCTAAGATAAGCAGCACTCCCCCAGCCTCGGGAGTGGGCTCGCAGGCACAAAACCTCGTCTGTCACACAGTATCTTAGCACCCTGCCGGCTTTGTGTGCATTAGTATATAATGGAGTTGGGACTCCCTGCTGGCACAGACATGCGTCTCATGGGGTGCATGGATTGCACCCCCCTAGAATAAGGGCATGGCAGACATCCCACGGTCTGTGATTTTTCTTCTGCCTGCCCGAATCCCAGGGCCTGTCCAGCCTTGAAAGGTCGCAATACACCATAGAAACATAAAAGTATACACTGAGATTTTATCTAAACACTTCAGATAGTTTGAATGTTTTATAAGAATGACAAAAGTCACAATCAAGAGGAAAGAACAAAGTTGTGTACTGCTATACAGAAGGTTCTATCGCTGTGTGTTATCTCTGTGTCATCTGTAAATTGGTCAATGGGATTCAACACTAACACTACAAAACCAAAATGCTAGTTGTACAACATAAAGTTCAAACTCCTTGTTCTCCCAGAAACTAGCACTACTACTTCTCATTTTGTTTACTATTAAACATACCCTCAATTCCTCCCAAAATTCATGTCATGGCTCTTATAAGTGTTCCATATGCTCTACTATTTCTATACCTTGGCTAATGTTTTCTCTCTGCATAGAGCTCCAGTCAGTTTTCACTCATCCTTCAGTAAGTTTGACCAACTGTCATGATTTACCCGGTGCTGTCCCAGTTTGCCTGGGACTCAAGGTTTTAGCACTGAAAGTCCCACATCCCTAGAAATTCTTAGATCCAAGAACTAGGATAGTTTACCTCAAGACTGAGCCTAATGATATTCACTTCTTCTCCACTTAACCAACCCACTCTCACAGACTAGAACTAGTCATTGCCCCAAACTACTTCACTACTGAAAGCTTAAAATCCATGATCTGTTTCTACATTTTAAAAAGTACCATAACTTCCACACTTCTTTACACTAAAAACAAAACAACACAAAACAAAACAAAAAACAACAACTCATCTCAATGAACTTCTTCCTTATACCAGATATTTTCTGTATTCCACACAAATCTACAGTTTGCTTTTCTGGAATCTGGTTTATTTCCCAGGAGACTCATTGATGTACTGTCTCAACCAGTATCACTTGTAACACTTGTTTTCAGATGGGTTCAGCCAATGAGCTTGGGCATGATATCAGAGGGTGGAAGGGGAGTCCAGTTGAGGAATTTATCTTCTCATCTCCCTCCATTACCAAAGCCCACATTCTAGTTTCAGAGTCCCTCTTCAATAGCAAAACTCTCAAATTAATTATCTTCTCTCTCTATGGTTCTCCTTCTCCCCCTCCCTATGTCTCTGTCTCTGTCTCTCTTTCTCCTCCTCTTTCTCTCTTTCCAGTCCCTTCCTCCTGTAGCCTTTCAGGCCAAGGGGAGGTAACAGCTCTCTGACACTGATATCCTTAGGTGCTTTACCATGCTTTCTGGTTTCTCAACAACGCTTTACCATGCTTTATTGATTGCCCATATATTAGTAAATAAATTCTTATCTCTTTTAAAAATACCAGCTATATCCTACTAGACTATGACTTATACATCCATTTTCTCCAAATCTACAAACCCTATTAGCTGTACTTCCTTTCAAATCTAATACAATTTGAAAATTCAGGATTTCAGTCTTTGTCTCACCAGAACCTTACCATCTCACTTCCTAGTACATGTGGCTGGGCCCATTCAGCAATTTCTCCAAACTTCTGTTAAACCAGTCGTGTTCTTCCTCTTTCATTGTCACCCTAGTGGTTGAACACAGCCGGTAAAAATCACATATTCAGGCAGATCAATAACTCTCCAAGCCAACAGCAGTCATTGCACTGGAGAACCCGAGATCAGAGGAAGAGGCAGAGCAGCTTCCCCTGTCCCCGAATAAAATCCAAACCGACGAATAAGGTATTCCTGACCATTTAAGTGGGATTTGAAACTGAAAAGGGGAAAAAAAAAGTGGTAGGAAGAAGAGGCAGATAAAACCTGGATGAATTAGTCAGAACCTGACATCGGCTTCTAACCACAAAACCTATTTGTGTTCCTAAAATAACTGATAAATCAGGGCACATAGAAGGAAAAAGAGGAACTACTGGGTGACACTAAATTAAACATTCCAAAAGGAGCATAAAAACCTTATAAATGCTATTATCTTCAAGAAACCAGATAAAGGCTCTTTGCTCTCAAATTAGAACAGTCAAACACCTAGCAGTTCAGCAGAAGCCATCTCTGCTGTTGACCCGAGCCTGTCTTTGAACAGAGGCACTCGCATCCATATGAGTGTGTTTGTAGGGACATACCTGTAGGCATTTCACTAGCAGTGACTGCACATTTTTATTAAAAAGTAAGGTCGTTACGGATGCTCCCAGGGACTGTGATTTGGCCACTCTATGAGTAAAACAAGGTAACTTTATTTGTTTTTCTTAGCTAACACAGGCAAAAATACACTAAGTGATTTAATTTATTAAGTGGAAAAGAAACACTTAAGGAACCAAGAATCTTGGGAAGTCTGTTTACTATAAATCTCTTTTTGTGTGGTTCCTAGTTAGATTTCACCAATAAAAGGCACTTGTTGGAAAGACAAAGGCCATTATCTTACTCTATCCATTTGGTCAGGTCAGTGAGATTTAACAGATGGGAAGTTTTGCTAAAGCCTCCAGGTGTTCTACCGTGAATCCCCCACCTTTGAGTTAAATACAGCTCTGCCCGTCATGGATGGTTTTCTGAATTTCTAGAGCCCGGTAACAGGAACTACTTGTAATTCACAAAAACCTACCAGAGAACCTGACAATTACTGGTGGCCTCCTCTTACTTTTACTCCTCCAGCTTTTCCAATAATTTTTAAAGCAGTTAGTCCTGGTATTAAAGCCCCTCTTTCTCAAAGTGATTACAGTAGTTTGTCTCCTAACCAAATTTTGAGAGTGTTAGGTTTCCTCACCACAGTCACGCAGCTAGCTGAACTCTTTCTTATTCTATAGAATGGGCTTATAACCACTACGCAAAACACTAAAATAATGTCTTATAGCCGGATAGCATGAAAAGTGACTATTTCAGTGGAAAAGTGAGGCAAAAAAGGGACAACAATTAGCTGCCACCTTCTCCCTAAAAGTGGATTGACAAAGACTAAGAATAAGCAGAAAATGTAAAAAAATAAAAATAAAAGTAAAAAAAAAAGTTAATTCTCAAGTAAATTGGAGAACAAAACATTACATTAAAAAGACTGAGGAAAAGAGCTGGCCAAAAGGGTTTCTGTTTTCTAGGAGCCTTGCTCTGAGGTTCAAGTGTGGGTCATTTGCTTTCATCATATACAATAATTTCTTCGTGGTTTGTGGTTCGATTTTTCTTTGAGGAAAATAGGTAAATTACATAGATATAGTCAGAGTTCACTAATAAATATATATTCTCCTTCAAATACTTCTGGCAAGAGTAACAGGCCATATTCCTAATAGTTATATTTTCTATAACTAAGAAAATTGAAGGTATTGAGTACATTAGATCTTTAGTCCTCAAATCAGGACTTAAAAGTAAATGAAGCTGTAAGAGATAAGTCTCTGTTCCCATTTCTTTATTTTTATTTTTTTACTTACTCTTCCTATTACTCTTCAATTACAGTTGTCCCCATTTTTCCTCCATTGCTCTCCCCTGCCCTACCCACCCTCCACCTCCCACATTCAACCCTCCCCTCCACCGTTGTCTTTTTCCATGGGTCCTTTATACATGCTCCTTGACTTTAGCTTTGGAGGGGTAGAGCTATTTACAAGAAGTTTTCTATCTAATAGACAGGTCCTAGAAGCTGGCAATGTTAGGGGGGAAATGATATTAGCTACGAGAGCCCCCGTCAGAGTAGACTGCTCTGATGTACATTTGGATGATGCCTTGAGACCCACCTCCAATCCTCCTGACTTCCCTTGTAACAGCAAGAACAAAGCACGGCATACAGGGCCACCATGGAGCCAAGTCCTGTCCCATTCACTGCCAGCCACGTGCGTCCTGATGCAGAGGCTTCCCAGACCAAGAATCACCTTCCTTAAAGCCAACAGTGAGAGGCTCAGGGGCGGATTCACAACACCCTTACTTTCCCATTTTAGAAAATAAACAGGCCTCTTTACCTTTCTGGTGCATGGCCCTAAGATTGCTTAATTCAGCGGGAATGAGCAGTCTAATCAGAGTGTTGGAATAAGCTGCTAAAAGTAAGCTGGCCCATGAGTCGATCTGCAACAGTTTATACACATATTTCTCTCCTTTTGAGTTCTCTGTTCTAGAAGTAAATTACTTTTTATCCAGATTTTTAAAAGACACACACACTGACACTCACACACACACAAATTCCCAATGATTTTCATTTAATAGGCAAGCGTCTAGAAAAGAATGAAACACCATACAACTCATTCTGACAAAGGTAGTGATAAAATGGGTTCCTGGGGCAAGCAGAAGTAAATACCCTCGGGCGTTATTTTTTGTCTCACCAAATGCCTTTGCAGGCTGAAAAGGTTTGTGCGTCTTCCTGCAAAGATACGTTTTGTACCACCCCCCTCCCCGTTGCAGGTTGGTTTTCCAAAAGCAGACACAGAGAAAGAGCCTGGCATGCAGGATGACCCTTTGAGTATGTGGAAACAGGATTGAGCAGAGGGAGAAGCTGAACAGAAATGTCGTTCCAACAAAGCCTCAGTTAACCCTAGCAGAGCTCTGCAGCATGTATGGCCTAATCCATGGTGGACCAACACGGCCAGGTCTTTATACCCCACCGTAATTAGCCATGTGATGTGGGCGGGCTCGGGAGAGGCCGCCCCCGGGTGAGGACGCTCTCCGCGGCTTAGGCAAACACTAAAGCAGCGAAAAGGGCACCTGGCCGGTGCATGTTCATTTGAACACAGTCCCTTCCATGTTTTAATCACGGTTGTTCAGTGGGAGAGACTTCTAGTTATTTTTTAACTTCAAGTTCAGAATCATTTAATTTATCTGGTTGGTACTTAAATAAAAAATAAGAACATAAAATCTCAGAGCTTATGAACTGCTTAAACCGTCAGCGTTATCCTCCTTATAATTTGGATATATAAATTAATTAAAATATTAATAAGTTCCAACCAAACGGGGCTTTTAAAAATACCTACAACATCTGAAAGCAAGTTTAATTTTACAACATAGCTTCTCCCAAGTAACTCTTGGCTTTGTATGGTTTCATTGAATTTACTCTTGGCTTTGAAACCTAGATTTGATTTATCAGGCCTGTCAATTCCAAGGTATATCTCTCTTTTTTTAAAAATGATTCTATCTTGAAAGATGTGTGGAGTATGATTTACTGGGTAATGTCATCAGCCACAGCCACTGTAGCTGCTAGCTCTGCGGAATGCTGTGTGCTGGGGGTTAGGCAGATGCAGCTTCTCCACTTCAAAATGCTGGCAGAACACAAAGAGCCTGTCTCTCTGGTCCTTGGTAATTGTGCAGCCAACAGTGGACTGCAAAGCCACCTGCTCTAAAGAGCTACGGGGCTTGAATAGCATCTTTTTAATGGACTTTTTATCAGAATATATTTTGATCAAGTGGTTTCAACACGAGATGCGTTTGTGTGTGAGTTGAACAAGATGGCTAGGTTTCCTCCCCTATTGAGTTTTTATACTGCTCAGAAACATAGATTGTTTTGGTCATTGTTTCTATTTTTTGATTCAGAACTCTACTTTGAAACATTCCCATTTAATGGGAGTTATGTTCAACTTTTCCAAACATCTCTCAGTGCACAGAAATACTGTGCCAGCTGTGATTTTGTGCATTTTCTTTTTTAGTTTTGGCAATTCCATTCTAATTATCCTTGCCTAGCTGGATCTTGGAAGATAGATGTTGCTATATCCTAGGGTCCAATTGATATCATATTGATTAGAGTACGATTTGTCTTGATAGTTCCTCAACATTTACAGCATCTCCATATGATATGATGCTTCATTTCAGAAAAGTGGTCTCTTTATGTAATTGATTCTCTAAAATATCTGGCCCAATCCAGTTTTTGCATTTTGGATATAGAATAATTAAGGACATTAGAAGGATTGGTAGATACTACCATTTTTAAAATCAAGCCTGAGATGCCACTGATTGTAACATAAAAACTAATTTCAGAGATGTTAATATGTAAAAAAAACTGACAAAATATATTATAATACCCTTGTTGCCTTCCTGAGCATCATCATTTTCCTCAAAAGGTTTAATTAGTGAAGTTATTCAAAGGAATTTTATTTACACAATCCCTGATTTATTGTGGCATATGGTAAAAACTTATAAAGGTAGAGAAAACTAAGAATGGCCCTACAGTGACAAATGTATGAGCAGATATAACATGGCCAATCACAAGAACCATAAAAGTTTCAGTATAATCCACCGTCAGCTGGCCCAGAGCAATGATTATTAGATGACAGTTATACAAATTCACATTATCAGAGAATACTTAGCAGACTTGGGATCCTTAGTCAAATATAAAGCAACTATAATGATCTGGTGACAGCAACAGAGTACTTCTAGACAAAATGTGGGGCCAAATATTTAAACAATCAAAGGTTTCAGGAAAGGAGTACTAAATTTTAATATTAAGGAGAACTCCAAAGAAGTTATTGTTTTCATTAGAATATCAAATCACTTTCTCAAAAACTGAGGAGAGAGAGACTCTTTATACTGGATATTTAATACACCCATAGTAGAACCGCATTATTTTTGATTATCTATAAATACTTTCAGTAAATATTATCTTCCTAGGAAACATAAATATCTCCTCTTCTCCCACCCTGGAATATTTAGTAAATAGAAGAGAAAAATATAAAAAAATATCAACATAATTGATTAAACATATAGAAAAGGCTACAGTATAAGATAGATATGTAGTTCAAATCCTCTGTCATAAAAAATTGAAATATTTTTTTATTGCTCATTGATAAAGATATGTGCCTCAAAATCATTCTGGAAAACACTGAAAGAAAGACATTATAAGAAAGTAAAATCCTGGAAACTCTTTGCATATCAAATGAAATGAAGAACAATGACTTTTTCATCTTGGCCCAGGTGTTAATACTGCCTTCTGGAAGTGTAATTCCATGAAGGTGAGTGAACACAACCAAAGAAAATGCAGTCTTTAAAAAGGATAACTAAAAGAGAACATTTAATTAACATATTTTTAAATTATCCCATCTAACAGAATCCCTCACCTCATGTTTATTTTCTGATATTCCCATGTAAATAGGAAAAGTGAGTTATGTTTTTCTATTATACTACCATTTCCATCAATATCTTCTGTGCAGTATTTACTACTTTGATATTGTTATTTTATCTCTGATCATGCAAAGGAGCAAATAAAATATGGCAACCCATTACTAAAGCCAGCACATAAAGGGCTGTAAGTGCATCTCTTGTGACAAAGGGGATAAACTGCCATAAAACTATTTATATTTACTTTATTCCTCTTCTGTCCTAAGTATGTCTGAAAATCTTTGGAAAAGAAGTTCAAATAGCTATGCGCTGCATTGTTGTAATAAACCATCCTCGTTATTTACTATTTGCTTTTGGTCTAAATTGATGACAGGTTTGACAATTTGATGCAGTTTCCAAAGTTACTGAAAGATAATTAGATCCAGTAGGCTGTAAATCTTTTTATAACAGAGTTTCCGTCTAAGCTAAACCAATATTTAGAACAATGTATCTTTCTTTGTATTAGAGTGTATCAATATATAGTGAACTCAAAGGTTTATAGAGAAGAAAATATGTCAATCGTAATGATGCTGACAACAATGCCATTATTCAAAAACAGGACACACCTTTATTTATATTTATCCATTTTCTAAATAAAGATATTATATTTAAGACAGTCTGCATCATTTGATGTGTTGTCCTTCCTTTCTATTTCTATTTCTATTAAATTCAAAGAAACCTGTATACCTGTTGCCATGCTAAGCCATCTAATCACCATTCATAAGCATGAGCAAACAACTAAGTATATCGCGACAAATGATTTTGGGACCTCTTTACATTGAAAGACTAATCCCAACTTGAGCAAACAGAGTAACACATTCTACGTCAAAAGATCATTTGAAGGACAAAATCAAACCTAAAAAGAAAATTCTGAATGAATTCCCATCACCCTTAGCTTGTAGGCGTGGTACCCAGGACTCTGTGTCTGTTCCAGTTAGCTCCATCTCCTAGCCCATACTACATGCACGTATTCATCTACACCACATTAGCCCGCCTGGTGCCCAGACAAACAACTGACTGCAGGAAGTTCTGCTGCCTGGGGTGTGCTAACCTGCCACATTAGCAGCTTAGGAGAGGTGACTCCTTTACCACCTTCAGTAAGAGAAATGATAGGAAGCTTGTCTCCAAAGTAGGGTTTGTAGACCTGAAACCCATGCTTATTGATGAGTCTGTTTTGACACTTGCTGCTGGTTCTTCCACCCTGGGTAGAACATCACTTTCAAGAAGAATTCTCTCAATAGCCATCTGCAAGGGCACTGTACCACTGCCAGGAATATCACTGACTTAAACTTGGACAGAATTCACAACTTGGCCAATAACTTCACAGGTCTTTTAAAAATCTTGGTTTTCCATATTTTTGCTGTGGGATAAATTCTAGGTCTACCTCCTGCTTACAGAAAGTCTCCGTTGAATAAGGTAAGATGTCCAAGTTTACATTTTCCATTTCATTAGACCCTATAAATATAACTAAATTCCAAGTCCCTGTAACTCTATCCTCACCACCGATACTACCCTGGGTCATGAAGATTGTGCCTTACTAGTAGAATATATCTATATTTATACCTATATCTATGTCTATATCATCTATATTATCCATATCTATATCTGTATCTATGAATCTATATATCTATACCCATTTATCTATCTATCTATCTATCTATCTATCTATCTGTCTATCTATCTATCTATCTATCTATCATCTCTGGGCAATCAATTCAAATGAAAACAAGAAGTCAGAAGGTTATATAAAACATTTGTTTAAGGAAAAATGGATCTCATACAACAATCTTTATGATTAAGATTTTGAAAGCTGTTACCAGCATGACTAAACTTATAAGGTGTGTTGCTGCCAGTAGAAACAAAGAAAAAGAATTGGAAACTCTTTGGAAAACCAAAAGTTCCCTAAGAAACATGCAGACCACATGCTAAACATGTTAAAATATAATTTTGAGCATTAAAAACCCAGAATGTTCTCTTTTGTTTGGCACAACCTCAATTATGTAGGATTACATCCTCCTGTCAATGGATCTCATTAGAGTACTATGTTTGAAATAATATTTATAGGATTTTAATAATATTGTTTACATATCATATTTATACAATGTTAATGTTTTATGAGGTTGATTTGTTTTCAATTTTTTTTAATCGACCATTAGTGAAAACACAGACAAATAACATAAAACTTGAAAAAAAATGAAACAATGAAAGTTGGCACAACATGTACTCGTAAATTACCTGAATCAAGAAATATATATTGAAGATATTACTTAAAATCATAAATATAATACTAGAAGAATAATAAATGATACAAATAATAATAATTAGGCACCAGAAAAAGGAAAGGAGGCAGTTAGTATGATAATCTAAAGTCAGTAGGTAATGTATAAAGTTAATAAGACAAGGAATAGAAATAAAAACATACAATTTAAAGAGGAAATGATAACTACAAATGAACTGAAAACAAAAGTTCTTTAAGGTGGTTACAGCTGCAGATTGCAGCTAGAAGTGAGGACAGAGGAAGGAGGAAACTTTCATTTTTAAAATTTCATTTTAAATTATCTTAAGATATATAGAGATAATACAGAAAAATATAGAGATAGACTGTCCTCTTATTGGTTCCTTTTTATAAGAATACATATGGTTTCTCTTAAAGTTATCTTCATACCCACATCACTGATTAGTTCTTTTCTATTGACCCACTTAAGTAGAACAGCAATTCCTCTTGTTTATTTTATAATTATAATTATTATCTGACATTAGATTTTATAAAATTCTGGAAAGCTTTTCGCACAATCTACAAAGTTATTATTTCTATTCTATAACTGGTAAAATTTTGTTCCAGATCAGTTCAATTATTTCTTCCAATTATTCGATTTTGAAAAAAAAAAAGTGTGTGCCAGAAAATGTAATAAGCACAGAGGATTCAATGATCAAAGATATAGGTAGCTGAGTGGGAGTGGCCAATGGGAATCACACAAATAAACACACACATAAAATTTGAGGGAAGTTATCTAAGGGACTCACATGAACTAATCTGCTCTAAGTGAGATAACTGGAAGTTTAAAAAGGATAGAAAGGAGAGACATTTTAAAGAGAATACAGTATAGGCAACAACCCAGAGAGATGGAGCATTGTCCAGTTTATTTACTGACACAAAGAGCACAGGAGAATAGTACTGGAAGGTGAAATTAGAGAAGTAGGCAGAGCTAGACCATGTAGGACCTATAGGCCATTTAGACTGCCATCTTGAAAAAAATTTTTATTGTATTTTTTCCATTACCATTTAGTCCCCTCATACCGCTGTTCCTCCCACAATGACACACACTCTTGTCCATGTCCATGAGTTCCTTCTCCTTTTTGCTCAACCCTCCATCCTCTAATTGCCTCCACACTTAGCTGTCATCCTACTCTCCATGTACAAGTCTCTATTTTCCTTATTAGTCCAGTTTGTTCCTTAGATTCCACATATGAGTGAAATCATATGGTATTTGTCTTTCTCTGACTGGTTTATTTCACTCAGCATTATGTTCTCCAGGTCCATCTATACTATCACAAAGGGTAATCCTAAGAACAACAGGAAACCATTTAAAGGACAAGGAAATATAACATAATCAGATTTTCCTTCTACAATAAAAATTCTGGCTACAGTATAGAGAAGTCAATATTTGGAGGGTGGGGTATCTGTGCACATATTCAGTTTCCAAATCAAGTGTCCTTTCCACTAGATCTTCTGAGAGATATCTTCCTATTGAACAGATAAATCACTTATTCAGATATTTTTCTTTTAGTACACTTCCAGCAGAAAGGGAAGAATTGAATACCATTATGATTATTAAATATTGTCCATAAGACTACCTTGTACCCAGAAAAAAATCAGCAAATGCTGGGTGAATAAATGAATATGTTGCTTCTATGTAACTTTTTAAATCAATATGCCAAAAGTTGCCATATATCTCTTTATTTACCTTCCATTAAATATCAGTTATTTACCTTTGTTCTTCAACTCTCCCAATAAAAAAAAATGTGCCTTGCATATTGTCAAGCCACAGTATTGGAAAATTTCCATAAAGTACACAGGAATGGTTTGGCAAGAAGGGAAGGAGAAGAAAGGGACTCTGAATTCTCAAATAGTCATTTACTCTAAGAAGGGCTTACGTGATTGAAAGGGTTATGTGAACCTACTATTGGAGTGATGAAGTGAAGGAGGGAGCCATGGAATACTAGAGGTGTGAGGACGTAGTAACTAGTGAGCACGGGTAATTAAGAAGGACACGTAAGAAGACACACAAATACAAAGACATATAGAAGGCCCATACAGATAATAAAATATGCAACCATATACACACATATGTATGCATTGCCACAAGTATTTACATAAACTCACACATGTACAAAGCCCAATCGGCAGTCAGAACGCAGTGATTACACATGTGAAATGGACAAATACCTGCTAGTTGGTGCCAAAGGCTGGTACTCCCTGCAAAAGTCCATAATCTGACCTGCATGTGCAAGGGTATTTCAAGAGTCATCAAAGCCTACAGCAAAATTCAGAGCACAAGCAAATGACAGGGGGCAGCAGTTTAACTTCTCCTTAGAATCCACTAACAGCCCACCCTCAAATGAAATATGTCCACTAGCTCTCATCTTGTTAGCCCCCGATTCGTCATGCTCCATGTGATTCATTTACATGAAATATCAGATTTAAATACCAATTAATCATTTAGGAAAAGACCTGAATACATTAATTTGGTGCAAAAATGTTTAGGAAGCATCTAACATAAATATTCTTATATTTGCTTCTCAGCTGACGGTGTGAAGTAACACACCTACACACACACTTTTAGTTAACAATGTGCCAGAACTATTATCCTTGTTTTCACCTTCCTACACATAATTGTATCCATTCTTCCCCTAAGCTTATTTTTCAGGTTGTAAAAAGGTTGGAACACAATGTCTTTTTCTATTAGCTTTAAGATTAAACTAATAAGACATACTTCCAGCTGAGAAAGTATACTTTAGAAGTTGATGTTCATGGTTTATAATAACAAAATCAAGAAGACTGAATCATTTGAAATGGATTTGTGTTAAAGAAATTCTTTTTAACAAAAGGAATTTAGTATGTAGGAGTCTTTCAGCATAAGATACAGCCATAAGTTTACAAAAGACTTTGATTTTTTCAGGATATTTTATGAAATATTTATACTATGTAATAGTATATAAGAGTGAGGCATATTTTGATTTTTACAAATATAGGACTAAATCATGAGTTTAAAATGTTAACTAAATTAACAAATTCTCTATGAACAGGAGTCCTATTAATAATAAGCCCTCATTTATAAGGACCATAGTCTTTTAGTGCTGAGTCTGTACTACAGACTCGGCACTGAATTCATTTGCAGGACATGGCAAACAAACAGGCAGAAGGGGTGTCTAGTGCAGGTCCCCAAAGTCTAGCTCAGGGACCACAGGTCTCCCTGAGAAAAATGACCCAGTTGCCTGAGAGACCAAGAAACCACCGCCACAACAAAAGGCTCCCTGATTTTTTTAAATCCATGTAATATGAACTATCTCTTTTATCTTTGAGTGAGTGGGCACCTACTGAAATGAGGTATATCAATTAGGGTTTTCTGATGGTGAAGAAAAATAACAACTCTGATTTAACTAAGAAGGTGGGAAGTTCTGGAGAAACTGAGCCCCCAGGCTGTGAAAAGACCAGGAACCTGTGAAGCAACAGATATTTATAAACAAACAATCATCCTATGTACTTATTGGATGATTTAGACAGATGATCTTTGAATTTGTTTATTTCCATGAAGAAACAAAATTTCTGGGAATGACATCTGATTGTCCTTCAGTAGGTTACCTTTCTACTTTTATAAACATAAGGCAGGTGAATTCAGGGAGTAGGCTAGTGTGGAATGCAAAAGAGGCATCACCCCGGAGGAAGGAGGTCGCCACCGAAGCAGAGAGGCTGGAAGCAGGAACATGTTGTGCATACACGACTGTGGTAGCCCTCCTTCAAATGGTCCATAATAAACCTCATGCCTTATATAGTATCCTTCATGTTCATCTGTATTGGTCTCTGAGACCAAGAGAGTACAGCAGAGCGCAGTTTGTGACTTCCAAGCCAAGACCACAAAAGTCACTGGAACTTCCACTGGTCTCTTAGATTGTTTACTCTGGGAAAAGCCAGCTGCCACGTGCAGAGCCCTACGTAAAGAGGAACTGAGATCTCCCTTCCACATATGGCACCAGCTTGCCAGCCCTGGGAATGAGTCGCATTGGAGTGGATCTCCAGCTTTACTCAAGGCTTCAGAGGACCGCCACTCCAGCCAGCCTCTGACTGCAATTTAATTTCTGTAGCAACTTCATAAAATGTGCACTACTATTTTTCCATTTTAAAGGTGAGCAAACTAAGGCATATCTGGTAAAGCCATACTTCAGATCTAGACAGTTTGTTACCAGGGTTTTCACTCCTGAGTGTTATGATGTAGTGCTGGCTAACTAATTAGGGCGTGCTCCATAAATGCTTGAGGAATCATGCTAGTTGATGGTGGAACTAATGCATTCATTGTCTTTTTTTTTCTTAAAGAGATTACATTCTAGGTGAGAAAATGTGATCAATAATAAGAAAATCAAAGATTTGTTAGGAATATTTGTGAGGAATATTTTGCTTTGTAGAAAAGAAATATGTTTCATGATAGAGAATATTTATAAAATGTTCTCTAAGTAGTAGTAATAGGACAATAGCTTCACATAAACATGTTCTTGATAAAATAATTATGTATATACATTTGGGGGCTCTGATGTAATGAATACAAAACATCCTAAGTCTGTTCTAGAGTTTTCAACCTCTCCCTCATTATCATCAGCTAGCATTTCTCATTGTTTTTCATGTACAATTTCAGATGTCTCTCTAGGATGCCCCTTATGGTATTCCTAAAATCCTTTGAATTGAGAAATGGCCAAGCATAGTAGGCAAGTAGTATACTCAAAAATTCATCCACCCAGAACCTCAGGATGTAACCTTATTTAGAAATAAGGTTTTTGCAGATATAATTAGTTAAGGTAAGAGGAGTTCATACTGGATTAGCATGGGTCCTAAATCCAATGACCGGTGACTTTATAAGAGGAGAGGACACACAGGGATGCACAGAAAAGAAAGGCACGGAGACAGTGGCAAAGATTAGAGCGATACAGACACAAGCCAATGAGTGCCACAGATGGCTGGGAGCCAACAGATGCTAGGACAAAGCAAGAAAGAGTTCTTCCCTAGAGCGTTCGTTGGGGGCCTGGCAGTGCCAACACAATGATTGAAAACATCTAGTTTTCAGAACTGAGAGAATAAATTTGTTATTTTAAGCCTCCAAATTTAATGGTAATTTGTTAAGGCAGTGATAGGAAATTAATAGAACATTACTGAAACTGTGTTAAAAAGGGTCATTAAAATGCAGGAGGACACTTCTCTCTTGAAACAAGGACTAAAAAACCCTTCCCAGGAAAAAGCATGTATGTCTGGTTCTTTTGAAGATATTTCAGGAGCCCCAGATCTTATATTTATTCTGGGCTTCAAATCAGAGGCCGGAGAGTGGAATTGTTAGATTATGAGGAGAGTGAAGGAGACCTGTATCCCAAGGATTCCGGCCTTGACTGGTAATAATTAACTAATCCCTGAAATCTCTTCCATTCTAGAGGAAAACGAATGTGTGACTCCTCCTGAGAATCTCATTGCTTGAACCAAATACAGGTGACAATCCAAGGTCAGAGGCACAACATAAAGAATCGATTGGCCCTAGCTGGAGTCTCCAAGCATCACAAATGAGTCAGAGGTCCATGGAAGCACTTTCTTCGCTGGTGAATCGTGTTTATTGGCAACAGCAGGTTAGATTATAGAAGTCAAAGGTGTGCTCTTGGTAGCTGGAAAGAAAAGGACACTTCACAATTATGTATTTAGGAAAAGCTTTCCTCTACATCTCATCCAACTCACTGCTTATTATTAGATACTTATAAAGAGGAGCAGCAGAGTAGCAAGAAAGTCATTTCTATGGAATTTGGATGGAATTTGCTTTCTTTCCATAAAGATAACTAATATTCTTGCTTTCTGAAATTCTTTAGTCGGTTTTTGATGATTCACAGAGTTACAGTGGAGTATGAGAACAAGAAACTGTTGAGGTTTTTTTTTTGCCAGCCTTTCAGCAGAGAAAATCTGGGGAAGGCATTATTGCTCAAAAGATACGTACCAAGGTCCAGCGACACAGTATAAATACTCACTGAAAATTAGTTTCTTCTACAGTTACAATGAAACATTTTCTTTTTTTTATTTTTAAATTTTTTAGTATAACAATCAGAGAAAAATTGCCTTTGCAATTCTGGAGTCTCACAGCTATGTATTCAAAAAACAACCATCCCTAAATTCTTGTCCATGTCCCCTGAAACTGTGATTAGTAGTACAAGTTCCAACAACTAAGGTATAGCAAATTATAAACTTTAAGGCAATTAAGTGTTCCCTCACTTTTCAATTTTGCAGAACATAAAGTCTCACCACTTTAGAATATCTTCAGGGGTTTATTGTTTATTATGTTTGTCATTCTCCACCAGAGCCACTTTAAATTTATCAACAAATTGTGAGAGTTTGAAAAGAAAATATAAAAACAAAAAATCTACACTGATGGTGGCAGTTGTACATTTATCAAAGGGACCCAAGAATTGACTAAAGAAGCTCCCAATGATCAAAGCTGGAAGAGTTTGAACAACAAAATAAAGTAGTATTGGATGACAGCCCAAAATACAAAATAAATTTCTTTGCATCCATACTAATATTAATAAATAATTAAACAAATTGCAAAGAGACAAATATCCCATGCGGAAGAATACAATTTATGTAGATACTGCTCCCTAGAGGAGTCAGAGCGTAGCTTCCTCACTACTGAAGCTGAGGTTGCACAACAAATATGGTATGGAAAAAGAGAGAGGAGTGACCTAGTGGAGAAGCCTGACAAATACTATATAGCCAGGTGATCAAGGTTAACAATTGCCATGACACCTGTTGACAGTGTATACCCTTGATTGAGAATGGTATTTCGCTCCTGTGGTTTTCCTCCCAAAAACCCACCACCCCAGTCTAAGCATGAGAAAAAGATGAATCTAACTCAAAGTGAAGGACATCCTACAGAATACTTGACCAGTACTCCTCAAAACGTCAAGGTCATCAAAAGCAGGAAAAGTCTAAGAAATTTCACAGTCTAGAAGAGCATAAAGAAACATGAAAGCTAAATATTACGTAGTATCCTGGATAGAATCCTAGAACAGAAAAAATATTAATGTAAGATATTAATAATAGAGAAAATCAGATGTGGGGTATATGAAAAGGCTCTGTATGAATTTTGCAATTTTTCGTAAATCAAAAATGACTCTAAATTTTTATTAAAATATATATATGTAATTTTTTTCTTGGTTTCCTTGCTAGAGCTAGGTGGGTTCCTCAGGAAAGTCTCACAACTTTGCACTGAAATAAACCTCACAAAATTCTTATGATTCCATTTTTATGGAGTTTTTACAGATAAAAGAAACTGGGAACATTTAAGTAGCCTACCAAAAGCCCTACCCCAAAAGTGCTAGAGCTGGAATTGGAACTCAGACATCTCAGTTCTAGAACTTGTACTCTTAACCATAATCCTGTGCTATCTTATAATGTGACAGTATGCACTGATGATACAAAACAATTCACACATATGCATTTAAAATCAATAAATTGTTTTAGAAAAGTTCTTGACTATAAGATCAACATAGTATGATTTTTAATATTTCTGAAAATTCACATAACAAATTATTAGGAAATAAAAATGTTAAAGTACCAGCTACTTACAGTATTCTCAAAATTATGAAATATAGCAAATCTAATAGCAGATGTACAAGAACTCTACATAGAAAACAAACATCAAGAGAAATTAAAGAACACCTAGATAAAGTAGGGATATAGCATGTTTCTTCATGAAAAACACTTAATATTATGAAGATATCAATTCTCCTCAAACTTCTAAAGAGTCAATATAATTACAACAGAGCGAATGTATGTGTGTGTGGCATTATAAATTATTCTAAAATTTAAATTGAATACAATGGACTTGAATAGTCAGAAACTATTCAAAATAGAATAAGAAGAGGAAAGATTTGTATTAATAGTTACTATAAAGATTTATTTTAAAGCAACATTTATTAAATGAGTGTTACATTAATACCAAAATATATATACCACTGGAATTGATTTTAAAAGAGCCCAGAAAGGAATCCATGTATATACAGACACTGAATTTACAAAAAAAGTAACATTGGTGTAGAACAATACAGGAAAGGCAGACTTTTCTTTTTTGGGGGGTGGGTATGAATTGTCATATTTATTTTGGTAATGCTCAAAACTGGCAGTAGGTCCATTGGGGTTCCAAATATTGAACTCCAAAATTAGGTGGTTACTTACACAGTAGAAGGCACCCTGGGAAAGGCCAACAGCACGGGAGTGAGCTTCCAGCAAGGGAGAGAGGCTGGGCTCCAAAAGCAGACATTTCAATAGCCCCTAACAATTGGATAATATATGGGAAAAACAAAATGTGCCTCACAAAGCATATAAACATCAAAACAGTGTAATGTAGATATAAATGTAAAAGACAAAACTACAGGGTAGGACAAAAGTAGGTTTACAGCTGTGACTATGTGAAACATGGATTTTATTCTTGTTTATTATTTATTAATTATTGCATCATTTTCCATATGAACAATGGTAAACCTGCTTTTGCCCCACTGTATTAAATTTCAAAATGTAACATAGGAGAATTTCTTCATGACCTTAGGGTAAGAAAGAGATTTTTAAACTGGACACAAATAGCACTGAACATCAAAAATATATTTAAAAATTAGACTACGCAAAAATTAAGAATTTATATTTTTCAAGAGATGCCAATCAAGAGAGTGAAAGGCAAACAAATATACAGGAGGAGATGTAACATACATATCTGAATGTATTAAAAAAAAACCTCCTACAGATCAAAAAGAAAAAGCTACCCAATCCAAAGGGAAAATAAGAAAGAATGGAGCCAGTACTTCATAAAAAAACATCCTAGTGACCAATTAATAAATGAAAATATTTTAAATTTTATAATAATAAGTCAGGGAAATGCAAATTAAAATCACAAAGAGGTAGAACTAGAAACCCTCTACTGTCTAAAATTAAGGCTTATGACCAACTGTTACCAAGTATGCAGAGTGCCGGGCTCTACCATACTGGTGCTCTGCATACTTGGTAACAGTTGGTTGCAAATTGGTTATAATCTCCCACCGCTGGTGCAATTATAAACTGGGATTATCACGTTGCATTAGGTTGAAATTAGCTGCTAAACTGAATGCATGCACACATTATAATACAAATTTTACTGTAAGGTATATGTCCAAGTAAAACATGTGCACTTGTGCATCAAAAGACATCTACATGTACGCATATTACTTATAAACTCCTCAGACAGGAAAAACCCCAAATATCTATCAACATTAAAATGGATAACAAACTGTGGAATACTCAAACAACAGAATACCCTGTATCTGTGAAAATGAGCCATCTGTATCTATATCAACACTAGGGGTGAGTCACACCAATGGTATATTGAGCAGAATAAATGAGAAAAAATAAACTATTTCTTGTATGGCTTAATTTATATGATGACTGCAGATTTGTCCTACAATGAAAAACACTACAAAAAAAGTAGACATATTTTATGAAAGTCAAAGACTATTAACTTTGAGAGCAGGTGATCTAGGTTTTAGTAATTGGTAGTCTACACGATGCCCAGTTGTCCACTTTGCACTTTATAATGATTCACTGAGTTGTAAATTTTTGTTTTGTGTACTCCTGAATAATTAAAATTGTTTTATTTTTGTATTTAAATATATTTTATTTCATAGGTTGAAAAGTTTTGTAAGGCAACACTACAATGTTGTTATTTTTTTTCATTCCTGTCACAAGACAGAACATGAAACTTTTAGGAGCCCACCTCCAGACATATCTAACTTGCAAAATATTTAATTAAAAAAATGAAACTGAAATAGAATTTTATCCTAAGAAAAATAGATATTTACCAAAGGTGACTAGAACTTTAAATTACAAATTGCACATGGTTTCCAACAAAGTCTGCTTGCAGAAGGCAAGACTATAATCCCTCTCAGTGCTATACGGCATCCCCATTGTGCTATTAGACAGGATGGTGATTAACACGGTCACCACTATCCCTGTCAAGCATGAAAGCAATGCTGAGTGTGCTTCTGACCCAGCTGCCATTGACATGGGATAGAAGAATTGAAAATATTTTCAAAAAAGTAATCTCTTCCATCAAAACTGAGCTGACACTGAGCTGTAGTTCAGTAGTTTTATAAGAAAAGCACAAACACAACTAATTGCTACCTAGAAAATTAATACAGAAAGCTCTATTCTGTATTTTGCCTACCATTTATGTGCCGGAGTTCCAAATGCCTGCCAACAGAGCAGTAGCAGGAGCCTCGGGAAGCAGGAAAAGGTGAACGGCATCTTCCCGACTACGCAAAAGGAACAGAGCAATTACCCCAGCCAATTACAATCAGGACCATCTATTTGTAAGAGTTTTAATTACATACGGCTTTCCATTTCTAGAAATTAAGAAGGAAGGTGACTGTAACATCAAGCGGACAGTAGTGAGGCATTGACATGGGAGAAAAGAATCAGGTGCCAGCATTGTCTAACAAATTGTGAAGGCAAAAGACAGGAAATTGACTGGATTGGATTATGTCACCTAGTATTTGACTCAAGGGTATGCAGAGCCCCAAGCAATTGCATTACTCCTTCCAACAAAAACAATTTGTTTAAAAAACATTACAAAAATCTGTGGATCTGTGAAAGATATAAAAACCAAGAGTGGACACAGGAAGGATTTTAACTGCAATGTAGGCCTGAAAAAATCTTGTTCAGCCTTGTGGGGAATCCTAGAGGAAATATCGGCTATCAGAGTGCTCTGTCAGGCCAAAATGTTCTAAAATGTGTGAGTATGTTCCTTTATGCAGGTGTGCTGCTGTTTAACTGATATTGTAATACTGAAGGAGGACTGGAAGATTAAGTTTAGTATATACTTGAATTTAGTATACGCAGCATGCTTTCTCCTGGAGGCTTGGTGACTTCTTCAGTCAGTAGACTCCAGGCCTGAAAAATGAAAATGATAATTTTTGCAGAGTGTCCACTGTCAGCTTTTTGCTTGTCCATTCTTACTTTCTTTTGAATACACACACACATGCGCGCACACACACACGTGCACACACACACACACCAATAACCTTACTAGATGTAGACTTTTTCCCCTTTTAATGCATAGTTCAAGTAATCATCTTCACAACCCTTTCTGGGTCAAGCTCTCTGGGCTGCCACTCCAGTGACAACAATCATTGAGATTCTCTGATTTCTAGTGGTTAAGTACCACTACCTGCCCATCATCATTTCACACTTTTCTTATGTCCATGGTCATGAGGGAGTTCGGTTGACAAGGTCCTCTCCTACATTAGGCCCTTGCTACAGGAGGAGAGACACAAGTGAACATTTTTAGGAATGCAAATGCGCCCACCAGCATATTCTTTATGGCTTTAGTGAATAGTGTGTCTTTTGAGCTTCCCCATGGAACATCATCTAGAGGGTGCCCTGGTCATACACAGTAGATCCATTCCAGTATTCAGACTTCCCCCAGCCTTTTAACTCATCCTTCACCATCATCCATGGCAATTCTGACATTTCATCTTCACTCAGTGTGGGTCATCATGCTCCTCAAACCCCTGGGCATCCTTTCACCTGCTTTATTAAAACACTTACTATCTCAACTCTTAGAAGTTCGATTCCTTGGAAGTAGACTCTGGGATGTAGTTTGGAGGTTCAAGATGGGTATTAGAGATCAACACTTGTAAATGGAGTGGAGAGAAAAAAAGACTAGGCAGATAGCAAAGTAAAAACATAATACAAGGTCTGTATGGAAAAAGTCCAGCCATTGTTAATATAACAAGAACAGTTTGAACGACATCGATGTAACCTGGCAACCAAGGAGAGTGGACTGGAATGCACATGCTGTACTATTCAGTGGGAGCAGTAGACGCCATTGAGTGGGTATGTGTACTATGTGGGTGTTGCATTCAAAATGACTAAACAAGTAGAGCAAAGAATCTGCATCAGATTTTGCATTAAGCTTGAACATTCCTCCACAGAAACTGGATGATTCAGAAGACCGCAGCTAAGAGCAGCTGGTGACTGACAGTTTCATCATAATAATGCGCCCACTCAGGCATTATGTCTGGTACAGAGTTTTTTGGTGAAACATCAAATCACCAGATGACTCAGCCCCCTACGGCCCAGATTGGGTGCCCTGTGACTCCTGGCTTTTCCCAAAACTAAAGTCACCTTTGAAAGGGAAGAGATTTCAGACTGTAAATGAGAGTCAGGAAAATATGACAGGGAAGCTGATTGCCATTGGGAGAACTGAGGTCCCAAGTTGCCTCCTTTGAAGGGGATTGAGGCTTCACTGTCCTATGTATAATGTTTCTTGGATTTTTCATGCCTCCATTTTTCATATTATGTGGCTGGATACCTTCTGGCCAGACCTTGTACATCTGACAAAGCCTTGGCCATCACAGAAAGAACTCTGGAACAAAAACTGCCGGCCATAGTTTCTTGCCTTAGGCCATAGAGGACCTTTGCACCCCTGACTTTCTCAGCCATAAAAGGCAGACATTTAGAGAATTCATGATGTTAGTGAAGTTTTCTCCTTGCAACTGGCCCCAGCCTCAAATGTATGAGCTAGGAAAGCACTTAGCTAATTGCATTGCCCACAGTCGGGCAACAACTACTGCCTTGAAGTGGGATGAGGGTGGCGCTTTCCTCCTTGTCTACAGTAGTAGATTATAGTTCAGACATAAAGGTAATGTAGTCCCTAATGTTAAGAGCACATAATGAATTAAGAATAACAATCCTCATAAAAAGAAAAAAAACTAGGAAGAGATGAAAACTTCCTCAATATGATAAAGGATATCTATGAGAAGTACACAATTAACATATTTAGTGATAAAAGTCTGTAAACATTCCACATAAGATCATAAATATGACAAGTGCACTCACTCTCAATACATCTGTTAAATATTATACTCAAGGTTCTTTCCTAGTAAGTTAGGCAAGAAGAAAAGAGTCATCCAGATTTAAAAAGAAGAAATAAAACTATTTTGTTCAATAACTAATGCTAAGGAATCCACCAAAAAACTATTAGAACTAATAAATTAGTTCATCAAGGTTGCAGGATATGAGATCAATACACTAACATTAATTTTGTTTATATACACTAGCAATAGACAACCTGAAAATAAAATTAATAAAATAACACTATGTCCAATAGCATCAAAAAGAATAAAATAATTAGAATTTTACTAAAGAAGTATAAGACTCATACATTGGTAAGTACAAAACATCGCTGAAAGAAGTGAAAGAAGTGAATGAAGGCCCATGCATCAGAAGCCTCAATATTGTTAAGATTGCAACATTCCCCAAATTAATCTACAGATTCAGTAGCATCCCTAATAAATTTCCACTGTCTTTTTTCCCAATGTCCTTTTTTAAATTTAAAAAGCCAATTATCAAATTCATTTGGTTGCCACCAAAGCAAGTAGTCCGTGCAAAGGAGGACGCTCCCCTCGCACATCGGTGTCTCTCTCCCTCCTTCCCTTCCCTCTCTCTAAAAATAATTAAAATCTTTAAAAAAAAACTTACTGATCTGTATATTTAAGATCTGTGCATCTTACATTTTATCTTACACAAATTATACCTCATTTTCCCTTTTCTATTTTTGACACTATTACAGACGTCCCCCATTTTTCCCCTTTTGCCCACCCCCACCGAGCCCCCACCCCCCCAACCCTGACCTTCTCCAGACTATTGTCTTTCTTCATGGGCTATGCATACATGCTCTTTGGCTTATCTCTTCACCCGCTTTTATCTGTCCTGCTTGCCCCCGCGGGATCTTTCAGTCTGTTCCATGTATCCATGCCTTTCATTCTATTTTGTTCTTCAGGGGTTTGTTTTACTCCTTACATTCCACATTTAAGTGACATCATATGGTGTGTCTTTCTCTGACTGGCTTATTTTACTTAACATAATATTCTCCAGTTCCATGCTTGCTGTCACAACGGGTAAGAGTTCCTTCTTTTTTACAGTTGCGTAGTATTTCATTGGGTAAATGTAGCACAGTTTTTTATCCACTCATCTACTGTTGGGTACTTTGGCTGTTTCCAGATCTTTGCTATTGTAAACAATGCTACTATAAACATAGGGGTACATATATTCCTTCTGATTGATATTTCAGGAGTTTTAGGGTGTATTTCCAGAAGTGGGATCACTGGGTCAAAAGTAAGTTCCATTTTTAATTTTTTTGGGAAACTCCATACTGTTTTTTACAGAGGGGCACCAGTCTGCTTTCCCACCAACAGCGCATGAGGATCCCCTTTCCTCCACACTCTCACCAACACTTGTTTGTTGATTTATTGATGGTAGCCATTCTGGAGGTGTGAGGTGATACCTCATTGTACCTCAATTTTTTAAAGTATGAAGTCAATTTGCCCTATGGTCAATTTTCTGAAAGCTAATTCTTTAGAAGTGGGTTGACCTTTTTCTCTCCTTCTTCGGAAAACCTGATTTTGCCAATTCATATGCAAATTAGTGGTCCCCATTCAAAACATGTACCAGCTTATTTTTTCAAACTTAGGTTCTGCACCTGCCTTAGACGCTCTCAAACCTTAAAACCAAGTTTCAGTGTGTGGAAGCTGTTTCACGCCAAACTCTAGAAAGAGAAGTCAGCAAGACAAGACAAGAGGTGACAGAAAGCTCCCTGTAAATGAAAGCTCACGCATTCACCTGTAAATCATCTGCACAAAGACAGAACAGCAGCAGAGGATGGGTCAGGCCCCATAAGAAAAACAAAAACGCTAAGCTTTCAAAAAGATTTTAGAAAAGACTTTTAGAAAATGCTTTCTCATGTGAAATCAAAACATGACTCACTGTGCTGCCTTGTGGGTACAGACAAAAAAATTTTTTTTTTAAATACTCTCATTTTTTCAAGTTTATACTATATTAAACTTCTAGTAACTCTTGAATTTTTATAATTCCTCTTCTAGATTCCTCCCTCTCTCTTTTCTTGCCAAGTAAATTTGTGTGGTTTATACATTTAAAATGTCCCTAGCTTTTATAGCAAAATATCTGTACAAATTTACTCTGTGTTACACTGTATGTGTATTTATGTCTAATGTCTTGTAATAAAAGTGATTGTATTTCCACTGAGATTTACTTTTAGACCTCCTTGGCAAACATATATCACAATTAATTTAGTCTTTTATGAAATACAGCAAGGCTATTTATTCAAATTTTTTTTTATTTGCTAAAAAGTACTTTTCTGTGCCCTGCTCTGAAGATACCTTATCTTTCAGAAAATCACAGACAACTAAAAGGTGTGCTATAACCCCATATCAAGAATATAACTGCAATTTGGACATTTGGGGTTTTCTTGGATGGTTATATGTCAAAGAAAAGTAAATTTACTACTTTAAGTTTATTTTTCAAGAGGTAATCATATTTCACTCTACAAAAGCAATATTTTGCCACAACAAAAACATATTCAGTCATTATTTTCTTCAGTTCTTTTTATGATAGGGTTTATAACTCATAAAGTCTAATTAAGTAATTTGGGAATTGCTTGATTTACTTACTGTTAACTGTAAGCAAACCCTCTAATAATTTAAATGTTTCCTTATTTTTTCCTAAAATCTGACACATAATCATAACACTGAAATTTCTACATTTGTAGTTGTATCGGTGTGTTGTGCATTTTCAAACACCATAAAATCAAAACACAACAAGGTGGGGAAGTATTTGTAGTAAATATGACAAACGAAAACCATATTCCTGAGAAATGTACAGAGTTCAGACAGCTCACAAGAGGAGAATGGCAAATAATCAATAAACATCTGGGGGAAATGTTCTCCTTGGAACTGATATATACTAAATTAGTATAACACTATTTTTGCCTAATAAAGTTTGACAAAGATTATAAAAATGTAAGTACTTATTTAATAGGAAGAAATAAACTGGCTGGAGGAAATTTAAATTAGAATAAGCTCTATTAAGTAATTTGGATATGCCTCTCAACAGTTTTAGACTAATTTATACCCTTTGATGTAGTACTTCTACCCTAGTAATTTATTCAAAAGAATAATTGGACAAGTATAAAGGATGATCATAGCAGATTTCTAAGTTTAAATTGTTAGAATTTAAAATTTGTGGTGACCTAAATGTCCCAAATGTAGGTACTACAGTAAATTAAAAAGGGACTATATTTGATGAAATTCCATGCAATCCAAAAATCACATTTTTAAGACAGTAAATATGAGTAAATGTTCATACTTTAACTCTAAGAAGGAAAAAACCTACAAAACTAAATTAAAAACAAAAAGCAAAATATATAGTTTTGCTAGCTTTGCACAGGGAGATCTTTCTTCCCTGGGAAATTGAGGGGAAAATGAATTGTTCTGAAAAGATTAAATTTTGTATTATTTATGTTTTACATATTTTTTATTGTTTATGAAATTACAGTTGTTCCCCCTTTTTCTCTCCTGAAGAGATTATATTTTAAACCAGCCAAAGTTTAATACATGATTAATTCTGAAAAAATATGGATTATTAGCTTCAAGAATGAGATTCATAGTAAGATACTTATAGAAGAAATTACCCTGTGTTGATAGTACTTACAAACAGTTGAAGTGTCTTTTCTAAGTTCAGCACAAAGACTATGGACCCACCTCTACGCTACTGCTGTGGAACTTGGTGCAGGGCAGGGCAAGGAGGTCGGATGCAAATGTGAAATTTGTGCCACCTACTATGGAGAGTAATAAAACCCTTTGTCTCTGGCCAGGGGGGTCTCATGTCTCCTGCCACTATCCAGGAAAATGTGGAAGACTAACTTGTTAGCTTGTCAGTGGAATAAACTCTCAGACTTTATGTTTCTTGATAAACTTCCCAATTTAAAATTAATATTTTGGCACACGTGACCTCATCTGCCCTTAGAAAGTGATCTGTATTGGTAATAACTCTTAAAATTAGCAGGAAATACAAAGATATTGATTCAAAAGTATCCTAAATTTAGTATAGCAGATTCCCTTCAAAGACTATGTTTCCTTTTCTGAAATATGGCTAGTTTACAGCCAAAAATAAAAATAAAAACCCTGGTAGAATGTATTTTTTCTGATATTATTTTCCAGCAAGAGACCCAAACTTTGGAGGAATTATCTTTTCACTTTCATAGTTTTGTGAAGGACTCCAGGATTCAGAGGTAAAAAAAAAAAAAAAAAATGGCCAAAAGAAGGATACTTTGGCCATCCTTATCTGTGTCAACTGTAAAGGGACTGTCACCCAAGTTATACCACTGAAACTCTTCTTAATTATCCCAGTTCAGTTCCCTGGAAAGCTGTGTGTGGTTTCTTTTAAAGTATACATTGGTCTGTCAAAGCACACATCCACTGCTAAGGTAAAAAAAAATCACTAATTATTAGGGAGATGCAAATCAAAACCACAATGAATTATCACCTCACACCAGTCAGAATGGCTATCATCAATAAATTAACAAACAAAAAATGTTGGCAAGGATGTGGAAAAAAGGAATCCTCATGCACTGTTGGTGGGGATGCAGATTGGTGCAGTCACTGTGAAACACACTGTGGAGTTTCCTCAAAAAATTAAAAATAAAACTGCCATATAACTCAGTGATTCCATTTCTGGGAATAGATCAAAAGAAAGCAGAAACACTAATTTGGAAGAATATATGAGCCCCTATGTTCATTGAAGTATTATTCGCAGTAGCCAAGATTTGGAGGCAGCTGGAGTGTCCATCAGTAGATGAGTGGAACATTTACACAATGGAATACTACTCAGCCATAAAAAAGAGAATCTTACCCTTTTTGACAGCATGGATGGACCTAGAGAGTATTATGCTAATTGAAATAAGCCCATCAGAGAAAGGCAGGTACCATATGATTTCACTTATATGTAGAATCTAATGAACAAAATAAACTAATAAAATAGAAACAAAGGCATGGGTACATGGAACAGAATGACAGCTATCAGAGCAGAGGGGGTTGGAGGGCTGGGTGAAAAAGGTGAAAGGATTAAGCAAAATAAAAGCTTATAGACACAGACTAGCGTACGGTGATAACCAATGTCACTCCAGTGAGTTCAATAAAATTTTTTTAGTGTGAAAAGGTGAAGGGAGTAAGAAGTTACAAAATAGTCAAAGCAGTATAAATTATAGCATTGGGGGTATAGTTGATAATATTGTGATAACTATGTATGGTACCAGGTGATACTAGAATTATCAAGGGGATCAAACATAAATTATATAATTGTCTAGCTGTACCTGAACACAGGTTTGGCTGGTACACCAGTCTGGAGTTCCAGACCTTTCCAGAGTCCACGCTGTCCAAGCCGAGTTGCCAAAAACTATAACTGGACAGAAGTCAGGCTGCTTGCTGCTTCTAAAGCCAACACTGGAGAGGCAGCTGCCGATGTCAGGGAAAGTGGTTTATTTTCAGGTGCCGGCCACCTGAAAGGTGGGGGACTCGTGTCTCAGAGCCCACCTCCACATCTCAGTGGAGAAAGAGGCTTTTTTGAGGAGGGAGAGGGGAACAGAACAAAGAGGTCAAGGGAGGGGGTTGAGAAGTTCTCTAAGTGCAGACAAGCACAGTCCATTACCATAAGAAAAATGGTAGTCAGCCGGCATCATCCTGGTTTAGTCATCATGGTTTCATGTCACCCCAGCTACACATCACCCTGGTTCCACCTTTGAAGGTCAGCAAATCTCCTGGAGCTGGGATGCCTGAAAGTTAGAGCCTATATCTTTTGAAGTTAGCTCCTAGCATTTTTGTACCTCAAACACGGGGTTTATCTTCAAGCTACATATTAGTCAACATTTACAGTAACAATGTCAAAAGAATGGTGAGGTGAGTTACAATTTTCCATTGTTACATAACCACTGTGCTGTGCATCTGACACTAACATAAAATAAAAACAAACAAATGTGCTTAAAAATAACAAGTGTTAAGGTTAAAAAAAAAAAGATCAGTTTGATGTCCATTACATTTTCATTTCCCATATTCCTGGAGGGGGTTAGCTGAACCTGGGGATGTGAACACCCAGACTAGTGATAAATATTTGGGTTCCCTATCAAGGGCTTTCACAAATCCCTGAACGGATTCACCTTGAGCCATAAACATCTCACCTACATTCCTCCTATAGCACCTTAATTTATCTTCTTGATTTCACCATTGCCTTCCAACAATCTAGCCTACAGATTGCCACCAGGGTAATTTTAAACATAAATTATACTATGAACCATTCTATAACCAAAATAATTATCTGGGATACACATTCTGTAACTCTTAAATGGCTTTTAATCAATAAACCTATACAGTAAGTTAAATCATTCAGTATTTCAGCATATATTTGGAGCACATATAAGAAAGGAATAGAGCTCAAGGTTAAACATTCTACGATTATTTCGCTGAGGTTTTATTTATGGCTGAGGTGAACATTTTTTTCCCCCTGCTTCTAAAGCGTTCCAAGGTGAAATCATTGTGTCTCTGCTCTTTGCTTAAAATGAGTAAGCCTTAATTGCCCCTTCATCTTGATGTTGGATCAAAGCCCAAATTATATTTTAACTAGGATGTTGCTATTTACCACAGGAAGTCACTATTTCTATGAAGAGATAAAGGGTTCCTATTAAGACATGGGTTTTTATCAAGCTTCTCAACTTGAAATTTTTTATTCCTTTCAAAACACAAACTTTGCACTTAACAACTCAGAAAAGCTGCAGTCCAAGTACTTGTCAAAGAGCATAATCACAAAGTCACTGCTGATCAATAGCTATCATAAACTAAGTTGAACAAAACTATTTCTGGATGAGTGTCTGAAGAACAGATGGACCATTCATTTACCTACTTTAAAGTATCTCCCTGGATGGGCTTCATTGTCACAAAACTCTGAAACTTTTGGCTTGCCCAAAACCTTATTGTGAGAGAAATGCAAGACATTAGGCTATTATTTTATTTTGGTGCAATTTTTAAAAATAATGAGCTATATTTCACTAATAATGATAGCTTATTATTATGTGTTGACTGTGCCAGCCACTATTCAAAGAATCACGTACATAAGATTTCATTTAATCTTCGCATAAAACATTCGAGTCAGACACTATTATTTCCCATATTTTAATAATGAGGAAGCTGAGCCGAAAAGAGACTGAGTAATTTGTTCAAGGTCACTCGCTTGTAATGATGGTATGAAAACTTAAACCTAATTTTCAGAACCCATTCATTTACTCATTACAGAAACAACTACTTCTGTAATTACTTTCAGGCTATAGTTAGAAATATTTTTTATTATATTTATATAGTGTTCTTTCCATGAGGACCCATGGCAGGAACAGCTCCTTCATTTCAGTAAAAAGAAATGTCCATCTCCCTCAAAGCCCAAACTTCTTTAAAATCGTAAACTTTATTTTTCCAGCATGAGGGACTGCTAAAATTAACTGATAGTCGATGGAGGTTTGACCAAGAACAAAGTTCATCTCTGAGAAGAATGTGATTCCTAGGTGAGATTCCACAGCAGATCACCAGTCAGGTGGGATTAAAAAAAAAAAAAAAAAGCCCAGGAGTGCTGCGCAGCTGTACAGGGGACTTTAAGATTAGATAAAGAAACATGGGCAAATTCCAGATTTAAACATCACGGAAGAGGTAGAACAATGAACTCCAGTGCCAGCAACTTCTTTCCCCATTTGGTGTCTGCTTCTCTCTCTAGATTTTCCTCTTTCATGACTTTGCCACAGACAAGCTTTATATCCTTCACTGTCCATGTGATGAAACAAATACCAATAACCCATGAGTCTTCCCTATTATAATCTTGGATCTAAGGATAAATTGACTCCATTTTTTAACTGTGTTCCTATGGAATGAACTCAAAAGCTCAAACGGGGCAAGGTCTCATCTCTTGTCCAACAAGCAGTGATAACAGAGAATTCAGTTGCGTAGTGATAACATGGCGACTGTCACTGCAATCGTGCAAATGTGTGGGAAGAGCACATCTAGAGAAGAGACTTTTAACCACTATTTCAAAAGCCGGACACAACAGGATAAAATCCAACTAGCAAATACAATGATAATCAGTATATACCCACCCTGCTTTCTTTATCTCCAAAACAATTCAGGTAGTTCCATTCCTCACTCAGGAACTCACCATGATAGATTCTATAGGGTTCCCTTAAATGCTGTGGAATACATGGAGGCTGCTAATTATCCTTGGAGGAATTAATTGCTCTTATTTTATATCAATGCCAAAGTCAATAAGAAACTCTTTTAATAATTTGGCATTTTTTATCAAGAAACCATTATTATCAGGCACACATTCTCCCTTTAAATCTTTATAAAAATAGAAGAATAGGAAAATAAAATGAGAACACTAAAATATGAGAAAAAAGAATAAAAAAAAAAGATAAACAATGGTGGACATGTCGATGTTGCTGGCTCCCTTCACCACTCACCCTCCATTGTCTCACAAGGAGCTTCCATGATGGTGCCTTCTGTCTCTTGCAGGCACTTCTGCACGTGCTCAGCAGTCTTGGTCTTCACTGAAGTCTTAGTGCCTCACCTTGTGCCTACCTCAGGACTTTGCAATGTATTTTTATAAAGACAGTTCCTTCCTAAAAGGTATTTTAGTATTTATTCTTACTATTACTTAAGACTGTAAAAGATTGATAAAACTAAATTTTCAACCACTATAGGAACAGGCGGACATAGCCACTGATGAGATTACTTAAAAATTAAAAAATGTTCAATAATTCTCAGAAACAAATGCTGGGGTAAAAAGACTCTGAATTCCAAATTGTCTCTGTGAAGTGATTGCAACCACTTATAAATGACATGGGTGCATATGAAAAATAAATATTGTAAAGGAACAAGAAAAATACAATTGAAACATATTAAAAATGGTTTAAGGTATGGGTTTTAAGTGAATAAATTTTTTCAGAATTGTTGATATTATTATTTTCTTTGCACAATACATACATTTAAATAAAAATATGGTAAAAGAGAAGTTCCAAATGAGGCAGAATAAGTCATTAGCCCAGGTCCTTGAGCCACCATGGAGGGCTTGCACTGGGAGACCCTCAGTGCAGCCTCTGGGCTCCTGGTCTGGCTCCCTCGCATCATACTCCGCACTATGTTTGCCTCAGTGCTGTAATGAATAATTTTAATAATAACTGAAGATCATCTTCTGAAGGAACAGAAACTCTTCTACTCGTTGTCCATTCATTCCTCCTTTCCTTCCCAGGTCTTCAGGGAGATAATTCCACTAACCATGATATTAGGGCTCTAAACACAGACCTCTGGACTCCCCCTGTCTCAGAAGTCAGGTACCTAGAAAGCACAAAACAACAAAATTGAAATGAAGAGCAGAGAGAAACCACATCTCTCCAAAATCCCTGTCAAGAGATAGTTCCCACATTTCATCCTTTTTCCTGGGTTTTGTTCTTAGTCATTCCTCTTTAAACTGTTTATCTTTTAAAAACTTCAACCATTTGTCTCTCCTCGACTGCCATTTTCTGACTTATCAAAGCATTATAACATTTTTGGCAATTTATTTGCCACAATTAGACAGTTAGGCTAATAGTGGTCAAATGCCCTGAAATCTTAAGATTTGAAATATTAAGATTCCTGTTTGGTAGCCCTTCCAATAAAACCTCCTATGTGTTTATAAAAAGCAATTTTGCCGCCTAAACTCCAATTTAATAATTCTCTTTGGATACAAAAGCTTTCCTCCCTTATGAAACCTAAACTAAAATAAACCTCGGGTACACTTGTATAAATAAAAAATCAAAGGCAGACTTTAAATGTTGTTTCTTTAAAATTATATCTGGCTCAATTATTTGACCCCATCATTTTTATTACTTTAGTTTATCTTACTTTATATTTGCTGCCTCTCTTTTGAAGAAAGGATAATGGAAAAAGGGAGAAAGGGAGGAGAAGGGATGCAAGCCCGCGCTCACTGAGCACAGAAGCAGAACCGAAATAGCTTCAGCTATTGTATTCTTTGTAGTCAAAGGCCCTTTCCACTTCCACCAAAGGCGATTTAGTTTGAGACCAGGAATGTTTTTTTCTGTTTGCTTTAGAAAATTCTCTTGCTTTAACTGGGATTGGTGCGTGTGGCGGCGGGGGCGGGGGTGGGGAGTTGGACACTATCTCTTCTGAATGTTCTTGGGCAGAATTACAGAGCTTAGGTTAAATGAACCTAGGAATATGCCCCGCACTATACTGCATTTAGCATATTACAAAGAGAAAATAACAGGTAATTTTTTATAGCTTCGCACGCTTCCCCTTCTGTTTGCCGCTGGTTTTTCTGGTATCTCTCAAGTTATTTTTAAACCTTAAAAAATATCAAAGTACTGACACCTTTTTCGAGGACAGGTGAGCCTTTAATATTTCATAACATGCTAGCGAATTTACTTGGAACCTGGTTTTTATTACAGATTGGCTGTGTTTTGTGATGCTAGACTGTCAATCTGTTCATGATGCGGTAAGTTCTCCATAGTTTTTGGAGAATGGCCATGTTCAGTAGTTGAGGTAAATATTCTACAGACATGCTCTTTTTGCAGATATTAATACCATAACCCTTAACATACCACATTGTACCTGGGTGGTTAACCAATTCTGAAGCTATCTCTGTGACAAGAGACATCGCATGACCGTGACCGGCTAAAACAATCTTGGAGGGTGTAAAAATATGAACACACCATCCCATTTCCCCTATTCCTCTTTCAATGTTCTGAGAAATGAGCTGGGAAAACAACCCTAATATGTAATAATTTTTCAATGAATAAATTGATAATCTAACATATATCATCAAATAAGTAATTGTATTTATTTGGACAATATTAAAACAATTTAGTTTTGGAGCTACTTCTTTTTTAAAATTCTAAACAGACTTTTTCACATTTTTTAAAATTACAGTTTACATTCAACATTATTTTGAATTATCTTCAGATGCACGGCATAGCAGGTAGACTATCACATACTTTACAAAGTGTTCCGAGTGTATATCCAAAGAAACCCAAACACTAATTTGAAAGAACACATGCACCCCTTTGTTCACTGCAGCGTTATTTACAATAGCCAAGATATGGAAGCAACCCAAGTGTCCATCAATACATGAGTGAATAAAAAAAAGTTGTGGTACATATATACAATAAAATATTATTCAGCCACAAAAAAGAATGAAATCTTTTCATTTGAACAGACTACTTTTTTCCTTTTTTGATTGAGGTAAAATACAGACACATAAAACTTATCATTCTTACAGTTTTAAGTGAATAATTCAGTGGGTTAAACACTAACAATGCTGCACAACCGTCATCACTGTCCATACCCAGGACCTCGTACTCTATACCTGTTAGGCAGTGAATACCCATTTTCCCCTTCCCCTAGCCTCTGGTCGCTCCTATTATACTTCTGCTTCTAGGAATTTGACTATTCTTAGATATCTCACATAAGGGAAATAATACAATACTTTTTTTTATATCTGGCTTATTTCAAATTGTACAGCGTTTTCCAGGATTTTCCCATGTTGTAGCATGTATCAGAATGCCACTCCTTTTAAAGGCTGAACCATATCCCATTGTGTATATATATGAACTCGTTTGATGATGAACATTTGGGTTGTTCCTACCTTTTGACTGTTGTGAATCATGTTGCTATGGACACCAGTAAACGTGTATCTGTATCATCCACTGCTTTCAGTTCTTTTGGGTGCATACGCAGGAGTGGGACTGTTGGATCATGCGGTAGTTCTCTGTTTCACTTTCTGGGGAACCACCATTTTGTTTTCTATAATGGTGCACCACTTTATATTCCTGTCGGCAACGCACAAGAGTCCCAATTAATGACTGTGAAGATGCTTTATTCCCTCGCCATCTCAACCGCATGCTCACGCGCACACACACGCTCCCTCCCTCTCTTTCACTTTGGCAAGCATTTATTAATTATTTATTGTTGGCTAGACACCAGGGTAAGTCAAAGACAAATGAAGATTGTCAAATATTCCTTGAACAATAATATTTAAACGAAAAATAAGCCCTAATAATACTGACAGGAGAGTGGTTAGTCCAAAATTAAAATTTTATGTTAATTGATTTGTATAAAAGAATGTATTGCGTATCTGTCTTGATAATTTGCATTTATGGAGCTTGTTTCTTTGTTTTATTGTTGTACACATTATTTTTAGATCCTTAGAATATCAAAAATTAAGAGCATAACAATAAACATTAATAATATGCTATAGTGAACAGAACACAAACATTGTGACCTGTTTTAGCTCAATATATAACAATACTGGGAAATACAAAAACCAATATAGCTGTTATAGCTACAGTTATTTTTAAATGCTTACTGTGTGGTAAAAGTTGAGGTAAATGTTTAAATATATTATCTATAAATTAGAGACTGTTATAACTATGCTGAAAATAATGAAAATTAGACTCAAAAATGCTGGAGAAATTTGCTCAAGATCACAGAGGAAGTGTGCGCAGAGCAAAGACTGAAACTCAGCCTGATTTTACACATTCAGTATCAAAAATACCCCTTCAGTTTTGACAGTGTTTGGTAATGCTTACATACACAATGCTTATTATGAGAAGAAATATTAAGACATAATTTTCAACTTTCACCCTAACTCTTGGAAGTAACTGACGCTGGCCCAAGTACCTCCACACATAATTCAGAAGAGCTGGAATAGAGTTATATTGCTATTCTTTATCAACTTAGGATGTTATTATATTTTACTTCTGGAAGATCATAAACCTCCCTGAATATTGTTGCTCTGTATTTGTTTAATACACAAAAGTTTAATTAGTTCTACATTTGAATATAAAGCCCAACAGAATTGGGACTAGAGCACTTAATCAATTTTAGTAATTTCACAAAGTTTAGCAAAAATCTATCTAAGATATTTATCTGCACATAATAAAACTTCCCTTGGCTTCACATTTTACTTAAGGGTAACCCCAAGTCCATTCCCTGTGCAATCCAGCTGGCTCGCACATGCGCCTCCACGCTTACAGGACTCCAGTGCTATTGCTCTAACACATCCGAGGGAGGCAGCACCATTAGTGGTCTATGCCCTCTGCTCCACAGTCTCCTGGAATAACATTTTACTTCTTATGCCAGATGCGTTTTCCAAGAAATTTGTCCAAGTCATCTAGAATTGTAGTTGCTTATAAATATTCTGTGATGATTGTTCTTTCATTCCTGGGAGTATTAACTTTTAAAATTCTTTCAGATTAATCTTGCTACACTTATATCAACTTGATAATCTTTTTGAAAGACTAAGTTTGACTTGGTTAATTTTATGTTTTTTCATATATATATATATCTGCTTTGTAGTACTTCCTTTCTTTGATGTACTTTTATTTTATTTTATTTTTCTAATTTTTGTGGTGGTCTTTGGTATATTTTATTGATTATTGATTATGCTATTACAGTTGTCCCATTTTTTTCTCCCCTTTATCTCCTCTGCCCTGCACACCATCACACCATCCCCACATCTCTTAGTTCATGTTTATGGGTTATACTATACTATTCTTAGCCTCCCCTGTCTATTTTTTTTTTTGGTCAACATTTTCATGCCACCACTTTCCCTAGCCCCACCCTCAATCCTTTCCCACTTTGGCTTTGACGATGGGTCTTTATAAATGTTCCTCGATGACCCTTCCCCTCCTTTTCCCCTGTTATCCCCCTCCCTCATCCCCTCTGGTTACTGACAGTTTATTTTTAATTTCAGTGTTACTGGTTATGTTTTGATTGCTTCTTTATTTTGTTGTTAGGTTCCACTTATAGGTGAGATCATATGGTATGTGCCTTTCACCACCTGGCTTATTTCACTTAGCATACTGTTCTCCAGTTCCGTCCATGCTGCTGTGAAGAGTAGGAGCTCTTTCTTTCTGCTGCATAGTATTCCATTGTGTAAATGTACCACAGTTTTTTGATCAGCTCATTTAGTCTTGGGCACTTCTGCTTCTAGTTCTTGGCTATTGTAAATTGTGCTGCTGTGAACATTGGGGTGCATAAGTTCTTTTGAATTGGTGTTTCAGGATTCTTAGGGTATAATCCCAGCAGTGGAAATGCTGGGTCAAAAAGCACTTGCATTTTTAGTTTTTTGAGGAAATTCCATGCTATGTTCCACAGTGGCTGCACCAGTCTGTATTCCCACCAACAATGTCCTAGGGTTCCTTTTTCTCCACATCCTTACCAGCACTTGTTGCTTGTTGATTGGTTAATGATGGCCATTCTGGCTGGTGTGAAGTGGTATCTCATTGTGGTTTTAATTTGCATCTGTCTGATGGTTGGTGATGCTGAGTATCCTTTCATGTGCTCGGGACCCTGTGTATGTCCTCCTTGGAGAAGTGTCTGTTCGGGTCCTTTGTCCATTTCTTAATTGGATTGTCTTCCTGGAGTGGAGTCCTGTGAGTTCTTTATATATTTTGGAGATGAAACAATTGTCCAAGGTATCATTGGCAAATATATTTTCCCATACGGCTGGTTCCCTTTTCATTTTGCTGATGTTTTCTTTAGCCATGCAGAAGCTTCTTATTTTGATGAAGTCCCATTTGTTTATTCTTTCCTTTATGTTCCTTGCTCTAGGGGACATATTGGTGAAAATATTGCTGTGTGGAATTTCTTAGATTTTCCTGCCTATGTTCTCCTCCAGGACTTTTGTGGTGTCATGACTTATATTTAAGTCTTTTATCCATATTGAGTTTATTTTTGTGTGTGGTGTAAGTTGGTGGTCGAATTTCATTTTTTTTTTTGCATGTAGCTGTCCAGATCTCCCAATGCCATTTGTTGAAGGGCCTATTTTTACTCCATTTTATGCTTCTGCTCCCTATGTCAAATATTAATTGGCCATAGAACATGGATTTATTTCTGGGCTCTCTATTCTGTCCCATTGATCTATGTGTCTGGTCTTATGCTAGTACCAGACTGTTTTGATTACAGTGGTCTTATAATATAGTTTGATGTCAGGTATTGTGATCCCTCCTACTTTGTTCTTCTTTCTCAAAATTGCTGCCATGTACTTTGATTTTAATTCACTTATATTTTTCTAGTTTGTTATGATGGAAACCTATCATTAGTGGCTATTATATACATTTAAAGCTTAAATATTTTTAAAGCATTACTTCCTATATATTTTGGTTTTTTCATACTTTTATTAAATTCAAAATATTTTATAATTTCTCTTAAACATTTTGTGATTTATTGAGTCATTAGTTATTTATAAGTGTTTTGTTTCAACTCCAAATATGTGAGATTTTAGAGATAATTATATTTTTAAAATGTATTTGTTATAGGATAGAACATACTCTGTAAAACACAATCTTTTGAAATGTATTGAGACATATTTAATGTTTCTCTATATGGTTTATTTTGGGGAATATTCCATGTGCCCTTGAAAAGAATATATTGAATATATTCCATAATTCTTGGATGACACGTTCTATATATCAAATAGGTCAAGGTTAAAATCGTGCATATTTTTAATGAAATATATCTGATTATTTTATGAATTACTGGTACAGCAGTGTTAAAATCTCCAACTATATTTGTGTGTCTATTTGTCCCATTAGTTCTATTTGTTTCTTTTTAGGCATGTACTTTCAAATTCTATTATTAGCTCTATTATTGTATAATTGCCTTTTGATTGAGTCTTTTACCATTATGAAATAATAAATTGACCCTCATTATCTCATATAATACTTTTTCTTGAAATATATCTTGTCTGATATTACCATAGTCACAGCAGCTTTTTTATGGTACCAGTTGCATGGCTTATCTTTTTCTATCCTTTAATTTTCAATTTATTTGGGTTTCTGTACTTTAAGTGAATCTCTTATAAATAACATACTGTAGAGACTTACATTTTTTTATCCATTAGGATAATCTATGCTTTTTAATTTGTGTTTCAGTCTACTTTTGTTAAATGTAATAATTAATATGGTTTTATTTAGATCTAACATTTTTCTATTTCTTTTCAATTTGAGTTGTTTTTGTTCCTCTGTTTTTCTTGTTTTTAATCCTTCTTTCAAATTACTCAAATATATCTGGTAATTTTTTAAGTTCTTTCAATGACTTTTTAGGTATAACTTTTGGTATTTTTGTGGCTATTTTAAGAGACTACAAAATTTATTTTTTATAACAGCCAACTTACAGTTAATATTATATCACTTTATATAAAATGTAAGAACTTTGCAAGAACATAATCCATTTATCCTCCCTCCAACATCCCGTGTGCTGTTGTTGTGATATATTTTACATATTTTACATTGGCATATATTATAACCCCAAAATCCAAGAGTATAAATTGCATTAAATAGTCAGATATCTTTTGAATAAATTGAGAAGAAAAGTAACCCTTTGTGTTCACCCCCAATGAAGCTCTCTGTTGTTGCCCATGCCCAGTTAATATCTGGTGTCATTTCCTTTGATCCTCAGGATTTCTTGTGTTCCAGGTCTCCCAAAAGTAATCATTTCAGTTTTTGTGCATCTGGAAATGTCTATTTGGCCTTTATTTTTTATTAGAATAGTTGGTATAAAATATTGGATTTACCCCTTTACTCCCATTGAGTACTTCAAAGTTGTCATTTCATTGCCTTCACTCTTTCTCATGAGAAGATATAGTCATAATTTGTATCATTGTTCCCCTTTATGAAATTTGTCTCTCTCCTACCCACAACTGCTTTCGAGATTTCTTTCTTTACTTTTAGTTCTTAGTAATTTGATTGTGATGTGCTGGGAGCTATCTTTATGTTGCTTGCATCAACCCAGCTTTATGTTTCTATAGGTTGAGGTTTTTCAGCATATTTGGGAGATTTAGCCATAATTTCTTTAAATATTTCTCTCCATTTTATCTCTTAACTCTTTGTAAATTCATTTACACAGATGTTTAACAGCTTGATATATCCTATAATATAATGAGGTTCCATGAATTTTTGAAGGTATTTACCCTCTATTCTTTAGGTTGTATAATTTCTATCAACTCATTTTCAAGTTTGCTGACCTAACTTTTCATTTGCCATCTTCTATCTGATATTAAGCCATCAGCAAATCCATTCTTCAAATATTACACTTTTATGTAGACCTTGTATTTTTATAACATCCATTTCTCTGCCAAAATCCTTCACCTGTTCAACCATATTTCCTTCACCTCCTTGAACATATCCATCATAGCTGATTTAAAGTTCTCATCTTCTAACAGTTGAATCATCTTAAAGAATATTTCTAGTGCCTGCTTTTGCTTTTGACTATAGGTCACATTTTCCTGTTTTTTTTCATATCTGCAGTAACTTTCAAATATATACCATGCATTCTGGATTTTATATACTAAAACTCTGGATTCTAGAGTCTTCCCCTAAAATGTACTAATTTTGGTTAGCAAATACCTAAATTACTTACTATGTATCTTGAACTTATGGAGGTTTGGTTTCATACTTCTTTAGGGTTAATTTCAGTTGAACCATAGCCTTAGGAAGAATGTTTAGTCTTGAAGAAATAACCATTATTCTTAAGTTATAGCCTGTCTGAGGTTTCAATTAAAAGCCTTTCTCATTCAGACAAATTTAAATGTCAGTTCCTGTTATCTATGTGATAGGCAACAGTTCAAACCTTTGCTTAGCATTTTCAGCACACAAGCTGTTGTTTTTCCCTACATTCCTTGGAATCTGCCGTGTGCATGCAGAGTTCAGGGATAGGAGAGAAGTTCATATGCAGCTCTAGGGCCTTTCCGTCCTATGACTTCTTCCTTTTCAGTATTTCGCTCCTCAATTTCCAACTGTTCAAGCAATCCTGATCTCTGAACCTAACCATTTAAGTTTTAAAACTGTGGCTTCCTACCTGAGTTTTAGCTCCCTTGCTAATATCTCATGGACTGAGACTGGCCCTCAGGAAAAAAAAATACACTGTACTTACCAAGTAGGTATTTTTTATTTCATGGGTCAAATAATTTCCAGCCTTGCTTGCTTTGGGCTGCTATCCAAAGTCTTAAAATAGCTGTTTCATTTTCTATCTTATCTGGAGTTTATAATTGCTAACTATAGGAGAGTTAGTCTGATATTAGGTACCCTACCATTACCAAAATTAGAACTATGTAGGATTTATTTAAAAGGTAATGGCTTAAGGGATTATGAAAACAGGCCTCACAAAAATCAGAGATTGAAAATGGGTTTGTTACAATGATTATGTCTTTACAAGATGTACGTTAAAGGTTGAATGAAAAAATTTTTAAGTAAATGATTAATAAAGATTGCTGTTGGAAGCATAGTAGGCAAGTAATAAGTACTGCTAACAGAGAAAGGGCAATGGCTATTAAACTTATGCAAAAATAACCATGAGAGAAAAGACATGGTAAAGAAATCACAATAGCCCATAATGGTCATCTACTCTAGTCTCTTACATTACAGATAATCAGGAAGAGGCTCTAACCTGGTAAAGTGTGTACCCAGATAGTAGATCCACACACAGAACTTCAAGTTCCATGATTCCATCTTCTCTCAATCCCTACATTGTTTATAGACATGATTAAATAGTTGACTCTATTTTTTGCATTCAGCAGTGTAGCCATAATGATGATATCATATTTCTCTCTAATTTTTGAAGGGTAGTTAAATAAAAATAAGCTGCAAAAACTTAAGATGATCCCTATATAAATATGGGCTATTTGGAAGTACGCCTAAGGCCCAGTTCTAACAGTGTGTGTGTGTACAGCATCTCTGTGTTATTCCACACAGATACTGTGAGATCTTAGAACAGGTCTACAATAGCCTGGCTAACTTCTACTTGATAGGAGAAATTATTATATGTATAGAGCATAGAATTAAAAGTTTTCAGAAGATATGGCAAGAACTAATTGCATGCTTCCAAAGGGATTCTGACAGAAAGGAAGCTGTGAATAGTTCAGGTAGACAACAGGTATCAGAGCTGTATTAGGTTGGTTCCCAGAGCTAGGGAGAAGAAAATCCAGAGACTAACAATACTGAAAATCCAAGTACATGTTTAACATCAAGAATTTCTTAGCAGATGTAAGTAGCCTTCACCTAGGGAAGTTCAGGACCGTGACTAGATCCTATTAAACAGTTTGTAGCCTAAGGAAGTGCCTAACTTCCACTATCCTTCAAGTTATCTTCTCTGGGATCCCTGTCTCAACTCCTACCCCATTTTAAATCAGGCTGAGACAAAGTCTCCCCTCTGTATTTCTATGATTCTCTGTGCATCTTCTATCAAAGTTCAGCCCATCTTATAATATTAGTTGTTTGCTTCCCCCTCTTCCAAGATCATCACTATAAGCACACAAAACACTAGATTATGAGGGCCTTGAGGACATGAACACTATCTTTCATGTATCCCAAAGATCAACATGGTCCCACTAAGTTATTTGCAGGGGATGGATAGATGGATGGGTGGATGGATAGTGCCTTAGTCAGCTAGGGATTACCTAACAAAATTCTACAGACTGGGTGGTTTAAACAACAAGATTTAATTTTCTTACAGTTCTGGAAGCTAGAAGTCCAAGATCAAGGTGTCGCAGGGTTCGTTTCTTCTCAGACCTGTCTCCTTGGCTTGCAAATGGCCACTTCCTCCCTTTGCCCTCACATGGTCTTTCCTCTGTTCATAAATATCCCTGATGTCTTTACATGTGTCCAAATTTCCTCTTCCTATAAAGATACCAGTTAAATTGGGTTAGGGTCTACCCTAATGAACAAATTTTAACTTAATCATCTCTTTAAGGGTCCTATTTCTAAATAAAGTCACATTTGAGGTACTGAGGGTTTGTGCTTTAACACAGAAGTTTTGTGGGGACACAATACAGACCACAATAAATGACATAGTAAAACAGTTGACTCATCTAGAGTCTCAAACACAAGGTAACATGTCAGAACAGAGAAGTCTGTGAGCTGAACTTTAGTGTAACAGAGAACCTGGGTATTCAGAAAGAAAAAGGAATATGAAATGTGGTGATTGAATATCTGGATTCAAGTCATAGTTAGCTTTCAAAATGAACATAACATTTAGATAAATCACTTACTCCTTCTGGATGGTGGGTTCCTGAACTCCCAAAAGGGGTTGATAATACTACTTGCTTTTTGTGACAGGATTGTTAGTTGTGAGGATAAAGTGAAATGTGTGAAATTCTTCATAGACTGCACTAAAAACATTAATTATTGTTTTTGTTTATCATTAGCAGATCTGAGGCACAAGATCAGGGGGACACCTGGCTTAAAACTAGTGCTGAACATGGAAGATCCACAAGCTTTCAACACACCTTGCCCTACGCATCTCTTCCACTCTGCCGTTCCTCAGTTAAATCCTTCGATAATAAACCACTAATTTAGTAAGAAAAAACAACAACAGCTGAAGACTGAAACGGCAACGAGCCTGACAATGAAGGGTAAAGGGTTCACCTGAGACTGAAACATTTTTGGCCAAAAGTTGGAAAAGGAAAAGAATCCAACAGCTCCTGGGCCAGGATTCTTTCGTATTTGAGATCAATAAGCACCGATTAAATATTTTTAATTGACATTGATAAAATACGAATTCATTAGGCAGAACTGACCAAAGACATGTTAGTTAACCTTTCCACAACGCTGAAAATTTGCCAGGTGCCAGCCCCTCCTTGGGTGTGCATGACCACAGAAGAGAATCTTCTATTACAGACCATTTCATCCTGCTGTCGTAAAAGGTTCGGTACAGCAGCAGCAACAACAACGACCAAATAGCACTTTTGTTGTTCTGTTTATTTGCTTATCACGGAAATGAAAGCGTAAAATTGGTTTCATTCCCTTTCATATGAAAACATTAAAATCTGACAGATACCGACAAGTAGCCTCAGAAAGACAGCACCAGAGGAACTATTGAGATCATGGAGTCCACCTTCGGATTAGGAAAAGGAAAGCTGGGGCTTGGAGACCAGACGTGGTCCCAGGTGGTGAGTGAGAGAGCCAGGGCGGAGCCCCGCCCTCCTTCCCGAGTCCTGGGCACGCCCCTTCCATTTCCCTGCAAGGCCATCACTCTCTGGGCCCTGGAAAGCTTCCAGCTCATAACTGCCACAAACTGGTAAAGCATTTTTTAACTCTCCAAAAATACATACATGGTTATTGAACATAATTACTATTTTGTTATCTCTGAATAAAATCTCTATAAAAATCATTGACTCTGCGGAATCACTTAATTTACCAAGGATGGTATTTTAGTCTCTAGGAACCCCTGTCTAAATTTAGCCTTTTCCTGCACCAGTGTTCCTTTAAACTGCAAACCACGCACTAGAAGTTATCAGTGACATCACCTGTAAGTGCCCGCTTTTTCAAAGTATAGATAAATACTGACACCCAGTGGCTAAACTTGTTAGTATGGGCAAACTGAAGAATTGAAATAAGATGCTGGTCAGAGCACTGTAATGACTGATAGTAGAATATTTGTGTCCAATTAACATACATATACTAAAATAAAAAAGAAAAAGATTGAAGGGTTTGCTCCTACATTTCTAGGAACTACCTCTAGTGAAAAGTAGAAAGTTATTTTCTAATGTTGTGCAATTAAATATTGTTGTTTAATTTTACTTGTAGGGACCCTTTTTTTCACTTACAATATCTCTAAAAATTCATTAATTTTGAAATTGTTTTAAAAGCTGTAACTATAAACACAAACTAGTTTTTTTAATTGCTTACTTAAACTACATTTTAATGTTAGCACTATTTCAGCAAAATCCAGACAAAACACGATCTACATATCTAGTCTTACAGATTGAATTTGTACATGTTTATTGAGTGAGAGGCCAGTAGTGAGTGAAATGATTATTTTCTTTGCTAAATAAACATTTCCCTTCCAGAGAATATAGGCTGAGGCTCTGAAGACTCCCAAAATCCTTAAATATTATAACACATGCAATTTACTTCATAGAGTATCATAACTCAATGTAAAATTTTAGTGTTTTTTCACATCCTGATTGATGTTTTAAAACAACTCTATTTCTCAACTTATACAGCTATAAAAATTAACTCTCCCTTGAACATTCACTAAAATAATTTCATGATTCACATTTTCAGATTTTTGTGTAAAACATATGGTGGACTTGCTCATGACATACAGCCAAGCCACAGCTAAATCTGACTGCCTGGTCTTAATTTAGCCCAAGTTTCTATCCTCTAAGAAGTCATTTTGGAAGATTACTTTCTCATTATTTCTAGCATAGTAATAACACTTCATTTCCTTTTCAGGTCCACTTTCCATAGACTATAAATCCACTAAATCCTGTTTGTGTGTTTTTGCCTGCGTGCACATACATGAAAGTGAATATTTTACAAACATCAAGGATCTTCTGCATTCTATGAAAACTTATTTGAATTATTACTAGGATTTAAAATATACTTTTTTGTTTTTTTAAATTAATTATTGATTTATTTTATATACTTGTTTTTTGTATTATAAAGGAATTTCAGCATTTATTTTTGAACATACTATGTAACAAGGAATTTTATGTAACAAATAATTACAAAACACAAGAACAGATATGAAGTATTTCAGGTACTACCTATGTATAATGCATATCCTTGTTTCTCCCTCAAAAATTTGGGCTAAAAATTGTGTATTATACATGGAAAATAATGGTACATTTATCATTTTTCTTCCTTTTTTCTTAATTGCTGTTCAAGCACAGTTGTCTCCATTTTCCCACCACCACTTTCCCCCGCCCTACCCACCCCCACCTCCCACCCTCAATCCTCCCCTCTAGCTTTGTCCATGGGTCCTTTATACATGTTCCTTGATGACCCTTCCCCTCCTTTTCTCTGTTATCCCCCTCTTTCCTCCCCTCTGGTTACTGTCAGCTTGTTCTTTATTTCAATGTCGCTGGTTATATTTTACTTGCTTATTTGTTTTGTTGGTTAGGTTCCACTTATAGGTCAGATCATATGGTATTTGTCTTTTACCGCCTGGCTTATTTCACTTAGCATAATGCTCTCCAGATCCATCCATGCTTTTGAGAAGGGTAGGAGCTCCTTCTTTCTTTCTGCTGTGTGGTATTCCATTGCGTAAATGTACCACAGTTTTTTGACCCACTCATTTACTCTTGGACACTTAGGTTGCTTTTAACTCTTGGATATTGTAGATTGTGTTGCTATGAACATTAGCGTGAATAGATTCTTTTGAATTGATGTTTCAGGATTCTTAGAGTAAAATCCTAGCAGTGGAATTACTGGGCCAAAAGGTAATTGCATTTTTAGTTTTTGAGGAAATTCCAAACTGTGTTCCACAGTGGTTGCCCCAGTCTGCATTCCCACCAACAGTGTCCTAGGGTTCCCTTTCTCCATAACCTCACCAGCACTTGTTGTTTGTTGATTTGTCTGTGATGGCCATTCTGGCTGGTGTGAAGTGGTATCTCATTGTGGTTTTAATTTGCATCCCTCTGATAGCTAGTGATGCTGAGCATCCTTTCATGTCTCTCTGGGCCCTCTGTATGTCCTCCTCGAAGAGGTGTCTGTTCAGGTCCTTTGAGTATTTTTTAATTGGATTGTTTGTCTTCCTGGGATGGAGTCGTGTGAGTTCTTCATAGATTTTGGAGATCAAACTCTTGTTCAAGGTATCATTGGCAAATGTATTTTCCCATACTGTTGGTTGCCTTTTCATAAAATATACATTTAAATATGTACATTTAACCCTGGCCAGGTAGTTCAGTTTGTTAGAGTGTTGTCCTGATATATCAAGCTTGCAAGTTCTATTCCTGGTCAGGGCACAAACAAGAATCAACAAATGAATGCATAAATAAGTGAAACAACAAATTGATGTCTTTGTCTCTCTCCTTTTCTTTCATCAAAAAATCACATTGTGTATGTGGTCAATAAGTGTTATATAAACTCTCAGCAGGGTAACTGAGGTACCAAAACACTCTGGAATGCAAACCTTGTTGATATAAACGTAACCTAAGTTAGACAAACAAAAAGCAAGTTACAGCATCAATTGAACTGGAAGATATAAAATTTTACTGTGATGTGGTTAATATATAGGAAACCTAATTTTGACTGACAGTAATTTGTTTACTCTGTTTAGTTCATAAGGACTCATCAACTGTCCAAATCATTTTGCTGCATGTGTAATTGACAGTTCATTTGCACATAAGTACCTATTTGCCAACAAATAAAATTCCATTTTGTAAAATCTGGCAATCTGCTACTTGGGGTTTTTAGTTTTTGGATTCCTATTTCCAATTAAATGGTTTATTCATTGAACTAATAGTCATTAGTGTCAGTTATTTCCCTGAGATGTGAGTATAACGAAAGGATGAATCAAATACATTAACAGTTGATTTAACTCCAAGACTATATTCGGAATAAATTATCCCACTTTTGGTGCTCTAATTTCCCCTATAGGACCAATTCTCAATAAACAAGTCATTGAATTTTATAACTGACAAATAGAACCAGAACGAGCAATTACATTACCCTTTCATTTAATCTGAGATTATATAATATTATATATAGTACATTACATATAACAGTATAATACTATTATATTATCTTGGCTAATATAATCCAGTGAGGTAAATATGAGGAAAACACGCTTAGCAAGGTTATGTGACCAAGGTCACATAGGTGTTAAGTGGTAGAGAATGTAAATCGAAAGTCACAAAGATGTTATGTGGTAGAGATCATAAGTCCAAGTGACATAGTTGGTAAGTGGTGGAACTTATGTATCCAAAGTCAGATAGGTAATAAACAATAAAGGTTAGTTATTCAAGGTCAGATGAGTGGTGAGTAGTAGAATTATGTGTCCAAGGCACATCAGCGGTCGGTGGTAAAGGTGAGGTATTAAAGGTCAGAAAGGTGGTATATGGTAGAGGCCACATGTCCAAGATCACAAAGGTGATAAGTGATAGTGTTTCTCTAACTTCTGTTCTCTCATTAGTAACCTGAGGGCTTTGCCTGGGTAATTGTGGAGGGTGCTGCTGGTTACCCATAATTGATTTCTCCTTTTTATGCACAGTAAGAGTTACAACTGACGTGACTACTACCAAGGATTCTATCTCCCAGTGCCCCTTGTGAACAGGTGTGGCTCAGCAACTGAGTTTTCACCAATAGAATGCCATCAGAAGTAACACTTGCCACTTTTAGTCCTGACCTATAAAACCTTGCACTAAGCTCCTATTTTCATGTTCTTTACACAAGTCAGGATAAGGAAGCTCCTGAATCTAACCTCACTCAAGCTGGTGGAGACAAAACCCTAGGGAATCATCCAGAACCAAAGCAAAGGGAGCTGGGAGCCGAAAGGATTGCCTAGACCAGAGCCATGTGCCGACCTTGAATGTTCACCTCAGATTGCAACATAAGAAAAAGTCAACTTTATTTTCTTTAAATAATTAAACTACTGTAAGTTCTCTTTGTCACAGCAGTTCAAGTCTTACCTTAACTATAATAAAAGTCAACTTTCAGTTGTCTTAAATTCTGAAATTCTCAACTTTTAACTATAAAATTGAAAAAATGATCATTTTATGCCCAGAAATTTAAAAGCAAAGAGAAAAATTATGGTTTAGTAAAATTAGAACCCCTAGAACTAGACTTCTTTCACAAAGGTGATTTATAATGCACATCAGTTCTGATATTTACCTCCCTGAATTCTAATAACTATCTCTTTCTTTATATCATGGCATTTCTAAATATACTGTTAACATCCCCCATCATATCTCCGTAGACTTTTAATTCATACCATATTAAGTGAAAACTATAATAAAGAGATAATGCTATTTTGCAATGGAAAAGAAATTGTGCCAGATCAATCTTCTAGCATTTGAAAACTTTATGCTCAGAAGCCATGACTGAACTGAGATTTTCTTTCTGTAATGTCAATCACCTGAATTTCAATGAACATAAAAAGGGCAAAACATTGTGAAAATAAATCAATTCATTCTTCACCAGCATAGCAGCTTCCAGTAAGTAATATAAGAAATAATTTATGTTATAAAAATATTTGATGTTTTCTTGTTAAAGTAGTTTTCTATGGAAATTACTTAGTTTAGGCAAGATGGGAGCAAATCGCCCAGCATGTTCCACATTATGTAATAGTAGCAAGTCCATCGTTAAATCCACAAGTGTTTTCAAGTATCCACTAAGTGTTCCTTCCTGTGAGTCAAGGTGCCATACAGATGTGAAGGACACATAGAAAAAAACTGGAGGACTCACATTTCCTGTCTACAAAACTTACTACAAATCAGAACAGTGTGGTGTTGGCATAAGGACAGACGCAGTCACCAATGGAATAGACAAGGGGCCCAGAAATAAATCCTTTCAAATATAGTCAAATGATTTTCAACAATGGGACCAAGACCACTCAAAGAATAAAGAGTAGTATTTTCAATAAATGGTTCTTGGGAAACTGGATAACCACATGCAAGAGAATAAAGCAAACCTTACCTAACACCATACTAAAAAAATTAACTCAAAATTAACTAAACATAAGAGCTCAAAATATACAAGTCTTAGAAGAAAACATTGGGGAAAGGTTTATGGCATTGGATTTGGCAATGATTTCTTGGAAATCCCCCCAGAGGTACAGGCAACAACAACAAAACCAAACTTCTTGAAAACCTTTAAATTTTGTATACATCAAAATACACTTCAACAGAGTAAAAAGGAAACCCACAGAATGGGAGAAAATATTTGTAAATCATATAACTGATAAGGGATTGATATCCAGAATAGATAGAGATCTTCTAAAACTCAAACATCAAAAAATCCATCAATCTGATTCAAAAGTGGATAATAAACTTCAATATCCGTTCCTCCAGTGAAATGACAAATGGCCAATAAGCACATGAAAAGTGCTCAACATCACTAAGCACTCGGTAAATGTAAATCAAAATTACAATAAAATTGCATCTCATATGCACACCAAAATGAGACACCCCTTCAGATGCATTAGGGTGTGGCTGCTGTCAAAAATGGAGCCCTGAAAATGACAAATGTGTATGAGAAGGTGAAGAAACGGAAACCCTTGTTCACTGTCGTTGGTATTGTAAAAATGGAACAGCCGCTGTGGAAAACAGTATGGCAGTCTACAAAAAAATGTTAAAACAGAATTACCATATAATTCAGCAATTTGTTTCTGGGTATCTAACCAAAAGAAGTGAAAGCAGAGTCTCAAAGAGATAGTTGTATAATCACGTTCATAGCAGAATTATTCACAATAACTAAAACGTGTGGGCAACCCAAGCGTCCATCAGAGGATGAATGGGTAAGCAAAATAAGTCATATGCAATGAAATGTGCTTCAGTCTTAAAAAGGAAGGAACTTCCGACATGGCACAACATGGATGAACCAGAAGACATTAAGTCACGTCAAATAAGCCAATCACAACAAAACAAATCAGTATGACTGCACTCACAGGAGGTATTTACAATAGTCAAAATCATAGAGACAGAAAAAATGATGATGGTTTCCACTTGCTAGTAGAGGAGCTATGGGCATTATTATACAATTGATAGAGAGTTCCACCTTTCTTCATTGAGGTGTTATATGACGTTCAATTTACAAACCATGATTCTACTGAAGTACTTTTCTATAATCATTGGAAATCACAACCTTAGGTCAATAAATGTATGAAGAAGCCACTTCATGTAATATTTCCCATCCCAACATTCCTGAGACAACGTTCTATAGCACATATGATCACGTGCATTTCATTCCCTCTTCAAGCATTAAGAACATTATAAGAAAAGAAATATTAACAAAAATATATAACAAACATGAAGTCTAAACATGGTATATGTGACTTAAAATTATCATACTGTCAAAATCACAGTTTCTAAATTGTTCTTGTATTCATTCACAGTGGCTAAAGGGTAGAAAACCTTCTATGCTGAGCAAACTAGGCAATTTCTCCATGCCTTTAAAAATGTCATGCCCTGAACTTCAACTTCTTACTAGGGTTTCAGTTATACTATCACTTTCCAAAATTTCCAAGATCCACATTGGTCTGTAGTGTGACCCACATGTGCCCTGTTCCCACACCGTTGCCTGCATTCAGCCCCATCGCAGGGGACTCCCTGCCGGCAGTTTATCCACAATCACTTCAGAAGTGCCCGGGGCACATTTCAGAAACAGAAAAGTGGAGCCTGAGACTTTTCTTCTCAATTACTTCCTCTTCATCTTTATAATGTCATAATCAACATTTATGATGTAATGTACAGTATGCTGGGGATAGTTAACAATACCACATTGGATATTTAAAAGCTGCCAAGAGAGGAAATTTGAAAAGTTCTCACCAAAAAAAAAAAAAAAAAAATCACGGAAAGTGTTGGATACATTAACCAGCTTTATTATGGTATCATTTTGCAATATATACATATATTAAATCATTATATTCTATACCTTAAACTTGCATAATATTATACATCAATTTAACTCAATAAAGCTAGGGAATGTTTTTAAGTAAAAAATAAAAGTCTTAGTTTTCTTCTCCATTTACTGGTATGTTTCCTAAGGGCACATGAATTCATCGTTTTTCAAAATGGAGTTGCCAAGAAGAGGAAGTAAGAAGTGAGATTAGAGCTCTCCTGCTTCATGTAATGGGTTATAGACTTCCACAAAATGTATCATTTGAAGAAAAAGTTTTGTAAATTTTAAAAAGGTTGAAAGCTACTGTTTACTTATTTTTTCATCCCCTGCTGTTCCAAACACAATCCCTTTTCCCTGGTGGTGGGTAGCAATACATATAAGCTAAAATTAGTATAATAAATAAAATTGCATCCCACCTGCCAGAAGGTAACAATAAAGGGTTATCCGGAATGAGGAAACATAATCAGTTGGCACATATTACTGATAACAGCAAAATCACTTGCTAAAAAAAAAGAAAAAAATAGAAGTGGCAAGGCAGCAAAAAAAGAACTGTTATAAAAGGTAATTGGCAGTGATGCATTCAAGCTGGATCAAATAGTCATAAAAAAGGATGATCAGAGCTTTCTAAAATGATCAGATTGTCTTAAAATAAGTAGCAAACAGAGATGTGAGCAAATATCAAATTGCAGTGCACGGTCACCCCTGTGCTCCTGACCTAAACAAACACCCATAACTATGCCATCTTAGGCCTCTATGTTGGCTTTACCACTATGGTAGGTAAAATAATGTCCCCCAAAATGTCCCTAGGTGAATCCCCAGGACCTTTGAAATGTCATTTTACATGACAAGAATTACAGTTGCAGATGGAATTAAGGATGCTAATGAGCTGAAGTTAATACAAAGAAATCATCCTGGATTATTTAGGTGGGCTCAGTGTAACTATAAGGGTCCCTCGAATGCAGGAGAGGGAAGCAGTAGAGTTAGAACTGGAGAGATGGCATCATGAGAAATATAGCTGGTCTTGAAGATTGAACGGGGTCATGAGCCAAGGAATCCAGAAAATTTCTAGAACCTACAAAAGGCAAGAAAATGGATTCTCCTTGAAACTTCCAGGAAGCAATGAAGCCCTGCTGATGCCTTGGTTTTAGCCCAGGGCCCCCCATTTCGGACTTCTGACTCCAACTGTAAAATAAGGTATTAGTGTTGTTTTAAGTTTGCGGTAATTTTTTACAGTGGCAATAGGGAAACAATTCACCCACAAAAAATTTGTTCCAACCTTCCTCAGATGCCCAAAACCTGTCCCTTCCTTACCAAATACCTTTCCTATTTCAATCACCTGTCATTACTCCCAAACTATCTTTATTTGTAAGATGATAATAATAATTTTATATGATAGTGATGTTTTCTATAAATTGCTTTATCAAAACAATTACTAGGAAAGATATTACCAAAGACTTAATAAATATTTAAATCATCATTATACAGCTATTTTAATTAATGTCACTCAGACACAAATTTAGAAGCAAAATATATTTTTAAATCCTCAAATAGCACATAATTATTTTTGTGAGATTTTTCAGAAGACAGACTTGTTTGTGTTCTGAGCTGATCTCTTTAAGAACAGATGAAGAAAATTAGGCATCATTTGTTTGATCTTCTAATGATAAGTATGTTAAGTGAAAGATAAGAGAATGTAGAGAGTAAAGGTGATAACGCACTTCTGACACAATTTCACTGAGATATTTAAAATGTGTTTAAATGCCTGCAAAGGTCAAACACAAGTGGGACTTGAAGAAATCATATTAATGTTCACGAGTAGATAGTTTCTGTTTCAAAAATACTTTCATTTAGGTACCTTGTAGACAATGTGAGACTGCTTTTATCTAAACAACAAAAGCAAACAAACAAAAAGTCATCACCAGATAAGATTTCGTAATGTATTGTGAATCCTCTAAACATCAGGGGGGTTTTTTGATTGTTTTTGTTTTTGTTTTTTTTTGTATGATTTTACCAGCCTATTCCCCACATGAGTTAGTTCTGAGGATATAACGCAATAAGCCATTTAAAGCAACATTTAGCCAGCCAAACCACTTTTTTTTTTTTTGGCCTCAGTTCCTATAGGCCAAACAGCAAGCTAGGCACACAAAAAAGAATTAGACAACAACTCACAACTGGTGTACAATATAAGACACAGGATGCTACGAGGATCCATGGTTGGCACAAACTGGAAAATGGGTGGCCAGGTATGTCCGGCCCTAGGGAATCAGGATGCCTACTGCATGTAGGCCCTGTGCATACTGTTTTATGTGCATTATACCATTTAACCCTCACAATCATTGCAGTGGTGCTGATGGGGAAGGCAAGACTCAGGTTAACTAACTGTTTTAAAGCTTGAGAAAAATTAAGGTTTGGCTTAATAAAGCCAAAATTTATTCATTTTTCATTCATTTAACAAACAATTATTCAGCATCAACTATATATGAGGCATGGTTAGAGATGCTGGGGTTATAGTAGTGAAGACAACAGATAAAAATACCTACCTAAATAAAAATAGACATGTGTACACACACACACACACATGCACGCACACACAGCCTGCATGGAAAGTGTCCAGTCATACACTACGAAAAATAGGGACATTTATTGAAGAAGATATAAGATGTAAGTAACACTGTACACAAGACAATGACATCTCAGTTTTCTTCAAAGTAGGCACCTTGGGACCTCACACAGTTCTCCCAGTGTCTCTTCCACTGTTCAAGACACTCTGCAAAGTCCTTTTTTGGCATTGCCAACAGCTACCCTGTCAAATTTTCCTGAATCTCATTGATGGTCTGAAATCACCTCCCTTTCAAAAGTGATTTTAGTTTTGGGAAAAACCAGAAGTCGCAGGGTGCCAAATCTGGGCTGTAAGGAGGTGGAGTCACCTGGGTGATTTGATGTTTTGACAAAAATCCCTGTATGAGACGTGATGCATGAGCAGGTGGGCTGTGTGATGAAGCTGCCAATCACCACTTGCCCATAGCTACGGCTGTTTTCGTCGTATTGCATCTGTCAACCAACAAAGAACAGTGAGGTAGCACTCCTTATTAATTGTTTGGCCTGGAGGGGCATACTTATGATGGACAACACCTTCCCGTTCAAAAATCAGAGTTAACATTGTCTTGATCTTGCTTTGACTTTGCCGCGTCTTCTTTGGGCGTGGAGAACCAGTAGACTTCCACTGGAGTGACCATGCCTTTGCTTCTGGATCATAGCCATAGACCCATGATTCATCTCCGAATCATGGAGATGATTCATGTCATGAGCAACTACAATACGATATTCCTTCTCCTCTGGTAGCAGAAGCTGTGGAACAAATTTTGCCATGACACTTTTCATGCCAAGATCCTGCATAAAAATCTCAGACACAGTGGTATTTGGAATTCCCCCGATTAGCTTCTAGTTCTCACACTGTCACAGAGCTTTGTTGTTTGCAGCCTATGCATGTTCAACCTTTTCGGTGTTCTGCTTGTTGCAGGCCTTCCAGAACATGGATGACTTTCAACAATTTCTCAAGCATCTTTGAAGCATTTGTGCTCCAGTTTTATTTTTGAGGCGCTCATTGCATCATCCCCAAAAGCCTTCTGAATCACCTAGTTTCTGTGGAAGAATGTGCAAGCTTAATGCAAAATCTGACGTAGATTTGTTGCTCTACTGATCAGTCATTTTGAATGCGACATCCACACAGTGCACATGCTCACTCAATGGCATCTACCGCCCCCACTGACTAATACAGCAAAGTCATCATTGTTCACACATACACATTCCAGTCCACTCTCCTTGGCTGCAAGGTTATATTAATGTTGCACAGACTGTTCTCGTTACATGAACAATGGCTGGACTTATTTTGAACAGACTTCCATATATAATGGTAGATGATGATAAGTACCTGCAAAACTAAATACATAAAACATGGATGGCAAATAGAAGGGGGATGAGACTGAAGTTTCAAATATGATGGTCAAGTGGAACATGTTAAGTTTGACATGTTTGTCAGACATCCAAGTATATCTGTGAAGTAGGCAGTGAACATAGAAGAGAAAGTGACATTCGAGAACTTGCTTAAATGTAAGAGAGCTGGATATGCAGACATTAATGGGGAAAGCAGGTAAGGGAGAATAAACAGCAAGTGCAATGGCCCAGAGACGGGAGGGTGGTGTGGCTGAATCGAAGTGAAAGAAGGGAAGTGCAGCAGACGATGAAATCTGGGTAGTAATGGTGAAGAGGGAAGTTCTTACAGGACCTTATAAATCATAACCAGGTCTTGGCATTTGCTTCTAAAAAAAAAAATGAGGCTTTTCCTAGGAGGACATGTTTAAACAGGATCACTTTGGCGGCTATGCTGAGAACAATCTGGAAGAGGAAGCAGGGAGAATGGTTAGAACGTGTGTTCAATAACCCAGACAGAAGGTAGCAGCTGGTACACATGTGGTAACAGTAGAGGAGAGGCAAATTGTCAGATTCTCAACATATTTACAAGTTGAACCACAGGATTTGCAGATGTAGTGAATGAATGGTGTAAGAGAAATAAAGTAATCAAAAATGGCAGCAAGTTTTGAAGGCTGAGCAACCAGAGAGGTAAATTACCATTAATCTTTGGGAAGAAGAGATTTAGATATGATAAATTTGATAATCTCATTAGACATTCAAGTGTATTTGTCATATAGAAAGGTGGATATGTCAGACTGGAGTTTAGGGGAAAGTGTCTGGACTAGAGAAATGGATTTAAATAGCATTAACATATAAATTTATTTCCAGATCTGTTTGATTCCCAAACTCAGCTCCTAACTGTGAGGAGAAATTCTCCATTGTATTTCTACATGTTTTATATTAACTTTTCAGATGTGCAAACATCCTTGGAAACCACAGCGAGTGTTTCCATCTGGGGTGAAGGACAGATTTGTTTCCTGATCAAGATAATAAAGGTAACGTCTCCCTTGCTTGCAGCTCGGCAGCCTTTCTTTGTTAAGATTGGTTTCCTTTAGTTCCGTGTTCCTCAGCTCCGACGCGAACTCCGGTGTGCGCAACATTCACCAGGATGCTGCCAGATGCCCCATGAGTAATAAACTGTCTAAATCCATAGAAGCTCATTGTTTCCTTGCCAATCAAATTTATGGAAATGGCGGGAAGTCCATCTAGCAGCTGAAGTAGTAGCCGTTGCTTAGGGACCGTTTAACTACTTACGAATAACTACTAGTTAAGAGAAACCACTGAAAATTTCGTAACACTGGCAGATGCATGATCTAACCTGAAGTTTGAAATTAAAATTCCTCTAATGCCAGAGGGAAGGTTGGACTGAAAAAGAATGGAGAGTAGAAGCAGATAAGCTGTTAGGCTGTTGTTGAAATGATCCACACAAGAAATCGATAAAGGCCCAAAGGTATTAGCAAAGGGGACTGCAAGAAAGAGGCATATTCAAGAGATACTTAGAAGCTAAAATCAATTGGCCTTCAAGTATCTTTACTAGTTTATGTTAGAATAATTTCAACTGTAAGTAAGAAAATAATTTGAGGTCATTATCTTATATAAGAAGAATGGGGACAGGCACAGTTGCTACATCCCTGCCAGACCCTGTGGTGACTTTTCCATGCAGTTGTTCTCTGTTCTCTTTCTCATGGTCTGACGCAGTAGCCTTCGGCACCATGTCTGCCAACAGCAACGCCGAAGCTGGTGGGGAAGGAAGAAGCCCATTGCACGGGCATCTCTTTGTTTTTAATAAGAGAGGAAGATCTTTCCCAGAAGCCTTCAAGCAGGTTCCCCTGAGGTCTCATTAATCAGAATTGGGACAAATGTGCATGCCTCAAATGCCAGGAAAACTGAGAAAATTGAAATCTGGCCCTTTCACCCTCAATAATGCGAGATAGATTCCAAAAGTAATGAAGAAGGGTTGGAATAGGCTGTTGGGGAAGACTACTGAACGCTGATTAGATGCAGAAGCTGAAAAAGAAGGAGAAGTCAAAATAACAGCTTAGATGGCTGGCTTGGACCATTGTCCAGATACGCTGCCATTTACTGAGCTAAGCGAGAGGAATAGGTATAGAGTAGGGAAAGATGAAAATCTTTTTAAACATATTTGATTTTCTAGTTGGAAAGCCCAGACCTCAGTTTCATAAGATTGAAAGCTAAACTAGAGTTACAAGTTTAGGACGATATAACTGAAGTCACACAGTAAACGAGTTTGTCCAGACACAGTGTGTAAAGTTATTAGAGAAAAGAGGAAATCTTGGAAATGGACGCCTATTTCAGAAAATAAAAAGAAAAGTCTATGAAAGTTATAAGGAAAGCAGATGAGAGCAATGTTTTAAGGTGGAAGAGAGGTCAATGGTACTGAGTGCTTCCCAGAGCCCAATTAATGAGAAGATTAAGAAGAGAAATGCCTATCAATTTTAGCAACAAATATGTCACGGTGACCATTGCTAAAGAAGAGACACATAGGGGCTGGAAAAAGTAGGTTTCCAGTTAATATTACACAATAATTTAATAAATGATAATGCAACAATAAACTCTGTGTTTCACACACTCACAACTGGAAACCTACTTTTACCCCATCCTGTATTCACAGAGGTAAAGAGACATGATTTTTTTTTGGTTATTTATTAATGCTATTTATTTTTTAATGAGCAATGTGAGCCTATGGGGAGAGAGTCGGAAGACAGCAGAGTGAGAATGATCTGTAACAGCTATACAATTGTCAGGAAACGTCGGTGCCTTGGATCTTTGCAGAATCTGCATGGCCGCCTCCCAAGAGTCTAGGATGGTCAACAGAGCTTCCTCCTCCCCGAAACAGAACATATGGGGGCCACTTCTCCCATTCCATTCCTTCCTTTTTATTGTTATTGTATAGTCTGAAGAATATATTTTCTTTATCAAGGATACTTTTCTTACACTAAATTTGCTACAAGTTCATCACTTACAAAAATTAAGGAAAATGAAATTTAAGGAATGCTATCCAAGTAAAAGCACAATTCCCATTGCAGTGACTTGAGGCAGAGTCTCATTTCCTATGGAATATTTTCTACTAAAGAATAAAGTTCTAAAATTTTACATCACTCTATTTTGTGTTTTACTTTTTCAGTTCTCTGGTAAATCTTTTAAACAGCATAAATGAAAGTAAATATTAAGTTTTATATAGTAGTATATTTCAGTTTAATGTTTTTACAGTATTTAATGTCTGTTACTGCTATACTCTAGAAAGTCAGCCAGAGTAAACTGCTATCCAATAAAGAACAAAACCCAGTTTATAAGAAAAAGCAGGACTATGGGCACAGGCTGTCCTAAATCAGGTTCAACCATGCCCTCTTGTGTGGAAGTGTAGCATAGCAGCTTCCATTTTTATACTGAAACAAACTGAACACAGAATGAATGCCCAGGGTGTGCCGGATTCTGTTAGGTCCTCAGGATACAGCTGAAAAGTCCCCATATTCATAAAAATTATTTAGGACTTACTTTAATTATTATTTATAGAAGTTAAAAATCCATTTCAAAACCTCTCTATGAATTAAGAACACCTAAATTTGTGGAATGCAGCAATAACTTCCTCTAAGAAGGAAGCTTATAGTGAAAAATACCAACATTAACAAAGAAAAATAGGCTTCCAGTCAAAATGATGGCATGGTACTCAGAAACTCCCACGACCACATCAAAATTACAACTAAACTACAGAACAATAACATCGAGACTGGTAGGAGGGGTGGAGAGGCAGAAGGGGCTGGCCCCGCACCCATGTGTGGCGGTAAAAATCGGGAGGGATATTCTGGTTTTGGAGGTCCCCCCTAAGGGGCCAGAAGTCTCAGCCTCACACCAGGCCCCCAGCCCAGGAACAGTCCTCATAACTTCTCCCTGTAAAACCAGTGAAGACTGTGGCTGTGTAAGACGAGGACTCCTGGAGTCCCAGGCAGTCCTTTAACGGGCTTGCACATGGACTTACTCAGACTCACTTGCCCTGAGCTCCAGTGCTGGGGCAGCAGCCCCAGGGGCATAAGGGTCCTCCTCTGTTTGAAATCAGGCAAGAGCTTGAGCCGCAACTTTCTTCCACACAAAATGCTGGTAAGGCCATCGTTCCTTTTCTGAGCTTGCAGGCCAGTGCCATATCTGAGTCTCCAACAACCGAGCCAACACTATTAGCCCTGCCCTGGTGAGTCCCAGAGAACCTTCCCTACCCAACTCTCCACCCCATCCAGTCTCTCTGATGGCTTTTCCATATAAATGGCCTGTCTTGGATCATGCTACCAACCTTCCTCAAATATCTCAAAGAAGCAGCATCTGGTCTCGACATGCACCATACCTCTTGCTAAGTGGCCCCAGGCCTGGTCATGGTGCTCAGCTTAGCCCCTCCTGGGCACCTCCAAGCCCAGCATAAGTAGCAACCATCTGCAGATCACTTTGTAGCCCATGCCATCTATGGCCCTGGAAAAGGCACGGGTGGTAGTAGACTGTGGCCTGCACATCCCAGGAGACTGTAGAAGCTGTGCATCCAGTGGACAGCTTCAGACCACCCAAAAGCACCAACCAACCACCACCAAACCAACACCAAACCACCTGAGGAGCAACAAACTCAAAGGGTGGACTCGGAGGGTACCTAAGCCACACTGAAGTGAGTTCTGCTCCATGTACGGTGTCAGCCCCTGCCCAGCAGATTCTCCATGAGATCCTCCACTGTGGTTGTGGCAAATCCTCACAGTGTACATCCTGGGGGCAAATTCCTCCCATCGACATGCCAACAGCAATCAAGCCTCAACTACAATAGGGCCCTAAGGAAACCTACTACATAAGACCATTCTACAAAGACCAGGAAACATAGTAGCTCTACCTAAAACACAGGAACAAACACAGGAAAGCAGCCAAAATGAGGAGATAAAGAAACACGCCCCAAATGAAAGAGAAGAATAAAACTCCAGAAAAAGAACTAAACAAAATGGAAACAAGCAATGTATCAGATGCAGAGTTCAAAACATGGATTACAAGGATGCTCAATGAACTTAGGGGGAGAGTAGAAGAGCTTCGTGAGAACTTCAATAAAGGAACAGGAAACATGAAAGTGGAGATAGATTATGCCCTAGGAATCCTGAAACACCAATTCAAAAAAAACCTATGCACCCTCATGTTCATAGCAATATTGTTTACAATAGCCAAGTGCTAGAAACAGCCTAAGTGCCCATCAGTAAATGAGTGGGTCAAAAAACTGTGGTACATTCACACAATGAAATACTACGCAGCAGAAAGAAAGAAGGAGCTACTACCCTTCGCAACAGCATGGATGGAACTAGAGAGCATTATGCTGAATGAAATAAGCTGGACAGTAAAAACAGATATCATATGATCTCACCTATAAGTGGAACTTAATCAACAAAACAAATGAGCAAAATAGAACCAGAGACAGGGAAATAAGGAACAAATTGACAGTGACCAGAGGGGAGCAGAGAAGGGAGTAACAGAGTAAGAAGGGGAAGGGTCAAGTCAAGGAACATGTGCAAAGGACCCATGGACCAGGACAATAGGAGGGAGGATTGAATGTGGGGGGGCGGGGCAAGGCAAATTGAATGGGGACAACTGTAATTAAACAACAATAAAAATTAAAATAAAATAAATTTACCAATGAAAGTTAAAAAATGGAGATAGAAAATATAAAAAAAGAAATTGTCAAAAATAAAGAATACACTAACTAAAATGAAGAATAAGTTGGAGGGAATCAAAAACAAGAGAGTAGATGAAGCAGAGAATCAAATCAGCAATTTGGAAGATAAGGAAGCAACACACACAATCAGAACAGCAAAAAGAAAAAAGAATCCAAAAATATGAGGATAGTGTGAGGACCCTCTGGGATAATTTCAAGTTATACCAATATTTGCATCATGAGGGTGCTGAAAGGAGAAGAGGGAGAACAAGAAATCGAAAACCTATGTAAAAAATAATAACAGAAAATGTCCCTAACTTGGTGAAAGAAATAGACATACAAGTCCAGGAAGTGCAGAATCCCAAACAAGATGAACCCAAAGAGGCCTACACAAAGACATATCATAATTAAAATGCCAAAGGTTAAAGGCAAAGAGAGAATCTTAAAAGCAGCAAGAGAAAAGAAGTTAGTTACCTACAAGGGAGTTCCCATACACTGTCAGCTGATTTCTCAACATAAATTTTACAGGCCAGAAGAGAGTGACATAACATATTAATAGTAATGAAAAGCAAGGATGTACAACCAAGATTATTCTACCTAGGAAAGCTATCAAGATGAATAATAAAATGGCAATAAATACATATCTTTTCAGCAATTACTTTAAATGCAAATGGTTAAGTGCTCCAAGCAAAAAAACATATAATGGCTGAATGGATAACAAAACAAGACCCTTACATATGCTGTCTATAAGATACTCACTTCAGATCAAAAAATATATACAGACTGAAAGGGATGGACAAGATACTTCCTGAAAATAAAAACAAATAAACAAAAGATATGGTAGCGATGCTTATATCAAACAAAATAGACTTTAAAACAAAAGCTATAACAAAAGACAGAGAATGACCTAAAAATTACACTTCTGGATATTTATCTGAATAAATCCAAAACACTAAATCAAAAAGACAGATGCATCCACATGTTCATCATACCATTATTTACAATAACCAAGATTTGGAAGCAATCTTAGTGTCTGCCAATAGATAAATGGATGAAAAAGAAGTGGTATATATACACACACATATATAATAGAATATGATTCAGCCATAAAAAAGAATGAAATCTCGCTGTCTGCAACAACATGGTTGGACCTAGAGGGTGCTGAGTTGAGTGAAATAAGTCAGACAGAGAAAGACAAATAACAGATGATCTCAGTTACATGTGGAATCTAAAAAATAATAAATAAATGAACAAGCAAAATAGAAACAGACTCATAGATAGAGAACATTTTGAATGTTACCAGATGGAAGAGGGTGGGTGGAATGGGCAAAATAGTTGAAGGGACTAAGAAGTACAAACTGGTAGTTACAGAATAATCATGGAGATGTAAAGTACAGAGTGGGGAATGTAGCCAATGATACGGTAATAACTACATATGGTATCAGATGGTTATTAGATTTATTGAAGTGGTCACTCCCTAAATTATATAAATGTCTAATCATGGGTTTGTACACATGAAACTAATATAATACTGTAGAATAACTATAATTTAAAAATTCAAAACATTTAAAAAAAGAGATCAAATAAACAAAACTTTATGCCTCAGGGAACTAGGACAAGAAGACTAAACCAATCCCCAAGTTAGTAGATGGAAGGAAATACCATATTTTGTCACGTATAATGCACTCCCATGTATAGTGCACACACATGTTTTCGGCCCAAACTTTCAGGAAAAAATATATTGTTTTAATTTTTTAATTCAATTATTTATTTATTTATAAATTTTTAATTCATGTATATTTAGAAACAAAACCAATTATCATGTTCCAGGGTACTATTTTGTATATGGATATTGTTATTGCTTTCTTGAGTTCCACTTTTAATGCATAAACATAAATAAAACAATTAAAAACGTTTACATAGATACAGAATTAGCACTACACATGTATAATATGCATCCTTATTTTTCCCTCAAAAATTTGTGGAAAAAAAGTGTGCATTTTACATGGCAAAATATGATAATAAAGATTAGAGCATGCATAAAAATAGAGAACAGGAAACTACTCAAAACCCTCAACAAAATACTAGCAAACCAAGTTCAACACCCCATTAAAAAATCATACACCATGACGAAGTGAGACTTGTCCTTGAAAATCAAGTACAGTGTGACATATGCCAATAAATTAATGTAATATACCACATTAACAGAACAAAGGATAAAAATCACACAATCATCTCAACAGATACAGAAACAGCATTTGACAAAAGTCAAGAAACTTTCATGATAAAAACTCTCAATAAACTAGGTATAGGATGAATTTAGCTCAACATAATAAAGGCAACATGTGGCACATTCAGGGCTAGCATCATACTCAATGGTGAAAAACTGAAAGCTTCTAGGGTCAAAAATAGGACGAGGATGCCTACTCTGACCACTTCCAATGACAACACACACTGGAAGTCTTAGCAAAATCAGTTAGGCAGAAAGAGATATAAAAGGTATCCAAACTGTAAAGAAAGAAGGAAATTATCTCTGTTTGCAGAAAACTTTAAAGACGCCACAAACAAACTTAGAATAAATGAATTCGGTAAAATTGCAGGATGTACAATCAACTTTAAAAAATCAGTTTCACTTCTCTACACTAATGAAAAATATACAAATAGGGAAATTAAGGAAACAATCTTATTCACAATGGTATCAAAAAGAATAAATTAATTCAGAATAAAAGTAACCAGGCAAGTAAAATACTTATACACTAAAAGCTGCAAAACATTGTTGAAAGATATTAAAGAAGACACAAATACATAGAAAGGCATCCTATGTTAATGGCCTGGAAGACCTAACATTGTTCAAAAGTCCATACTAACCAAAGCAATATACAGATTCAGTGCTAACCCCATCAGAATCTCAATGGTATTTTTTACAAAAATAGAAAAAAAAATCCAAAAATTCATATAAAATCACCAAAGACCCTACAGAGCCAAAACAATCTTGAGAAAGAACACAAAACTGGAAGCATCACACTTCTCAATTTCAAAATATAATATAAAAGTACAGTAATTGTAACTGGCTTGAAGATAGACATAAAGATTAATGGAATAGAACTGAGAGCCCAGACATAAGTCCACGCATATGCTCTGTCAACTGATCTTTGAGAAGGTAGCCAAGAATGCACAATGGAGAAAGGCCAGTCTTTTCAAAAAATGGTGTTGGGAAAGTTGGATAGCCACATGCAAAATAATAAAATTCAACATAAAAATCAACTCAAAGTATACTGAAGACTTAAATATAAGACTTTAAATTGTAAAACTCCTAGAGGAAAAAATAGAAGAAAAGCTCCTTAACATTGGTTTGGCAATGATTTTGTGGCTCTGACCTCGAAAACACAGGCAGCAAAAGAAAAATAAACAAGTGGGACTATATCAAACCAAAAATCTTCTACATACCAAAGGAAATAATCAACAGAATGAAAAAAGCAATGTACAGAATGGGATACAATATTGCACAGTATATATCTAAATAGATACTACTATCCAAAATATATAAGGAACTCCTAAAACTCAATAGGAAAATAACAAATAACTCATTTAAATAATAGTCAAATGATGTAGACATGTCTCCAAAGAAGACACAGAAATGGCTAACATGAAGAGGTGCTCAGTATCACTAATCCTGAGGGAAATGCAAATCAAAACAACAGTGAGATACCACCTCCACCAGTTACGGCAGCTATTACTTAAAAAAAAGGAGAGAGAGAGATAATAAATGTTAGTGAAGATATGAAGAAATGGGAACCCTTGGATACTGTTGGCATGAATGTCAAATGATGTAAAAACTATGGAAAACAGTATAAAGATTCCTCCAAAACTTAAAACAGGTTTAACAGGTGATCCAGCATTCTCACCTGTGGGTATCTATCCAAAAGAACTGAAATCAGGATCTCAAAGACATAAATGCACTCCCATATTCACAATATTCCAAGTAAGAAAAATCTAAATGTCCCTCGACAGATGAGTGGATAAAAAAGAATATGATATACATACAATGGAATATCACTGAGCCATAAAATAAAGGGCATTCTTCTGCATGTGGTAAGATGGGTGCACCTGGAGCACATTATGCTGAGTGAGACGAGCCAGTCACAAAAGGGCAAACTGCGTGATTCCACTTACATGAGGAATCTAAAAGAGCCAGGTTCGTAGAAGCAGAAGATACATTGTTGGTTGCCAGAGGCAGGGGGCAGGGGGAAAATGTATCTGTTGCCCAGTGTTTATAAAGTTTCAGTTATGCAATACGAATAGGATCTAGAGATCTGCCATGTAACCTATTACCTACAATACTGTACAATGCAGTTAAAATTTTTGTTAAGAAGGTAGTTCTGTTAACTGTTCTTATGACACACAGAAAGGGGTGGGAGTATAAGGAAACTTTGGCAGGCAATGGGAATGTTTATTTCGATGACTCTGATGAGGGTTTTGTGGATGTATGCATATGCCCAGGCTCAGCACATTTTAAACATTAAATATATGCAGTTTTTATATATCAATCATACCTCAATAAATGTTTTTTAAAAAAACTTTAAACAAATATATGAACAGATTAAAAACAAAAGATTGAAAAATATATTGTTTGAACACTAATCAAAATAAAGTTGGAGTGATATTAATATGAGATAAGATTTCAGAGCAAAGAATATTACTGTGGATAAAGAAGAGTGCTTCATAATGATAAAGTGACTAATTCATCAAGAGCATATGACATACCTAAATTTTTATGTACCTAATAATAGAGCAATAGAATACACAAACCAAACACTGATAAAATGTAGCAAAAAATAGGCAAATTCACAGTAATTGCAATTTCACCACTACTCTCTCATTAATTGATAAACTAAGTAGACATAAAATCTCCTACTGGTTGTAGGAGACTTGAATACTATCAACCAACTTACCTTAATTAATATTTATAAAACAATCTACCCCCAAACAGCAGAATTCACATTTTTTTCTCAGGTACACATGAATATATACCATATTCTGGGCCACAAACAAGACCTAATTCATTTTGTAAGAATTAAGTTATACAAAAAAAAGTTATAAATGAAGTAAAATAGAAATCAAAACCAGAAAGATGACTGGAAAATACCCAAATGTCTGGGAACTAAGAACACATATGTAAATAACCTATGGGTCAAGAAGAAATCAAAAAATAAATTAGAAAGAATTTTCTGCTAAATGAAAATAAAAAGACAAGTATCAAAACTTTTGAGGTGCCATGAAAGCAACAGAAATCAATGAAATAGAAAACAAAAAGCAAAGCAAAACTGAATTAATCCCAAATTTAGTTCTTTGAGAAGACTGATTAAATTAATAGACATCTGAACCCAGTGATTAGGAAGAAAAAAATGAAGGTACAATTTATCAACATCAGAAAAGAGAGAGGTGAAGTTCACCATGGGTTGCGCAGATAACAAAGGAATATGATAAACAATGTTATGCCAATAATTTCGAAAAGAGAAATTTCAAAAGTGCCTTGAGAAACACACTATCAAATCTCATTCAAAAAGAAATCAATTTAGGAGACCAACTGAAATGACAGGGTAACAATATCTAAAGATCTGCCCTTCCATTAAAGCAAAGAGAAAACTGGTGAGCTATCAAAATCAACATTTTGAGAATTCCAGAGATTGAGTAAAGACTTTCAGCAACCTGGGGGAAGAGAGGATATTCATGAAAGCTGACTGAATGTCATTGAAAATAGTCAATTTGGTATGTTTTAGCTGGTTAGTCTATCATCTATTCCCAGATCAATGGTAGCCTTGTTGGGGGTAGGGGTAACGAAACCAGGCTGGAACACTTTCCAACCCTCCTTCCCAAATAATAACCATTACTTACCCACTCTATTTGAGATCAAAGAAAGAACCTCTGAAGACGCCATTGAAAGCCTTGTAGTTATTTTGTCCAACTCAGAACTCCTATGTAGTGCTAAAGCCACACCCAGGGGAAAGTGGCATTTGTCAAAAACTTTACAGGCAAACGTTTAGTTGCTTCTGGCCGAAAGATCGTGACCACGACCAAGAGAAATCATACCCAAATCAAGTTTATTTCAGTAATACAAGTACAGTTTGGATGGAAGAAACATCCAAACCTGTAAGAATTTTTGAGTTTATTTGAGCCAACCTGATGACAATTGCTAGAAGTAAAATCTCAACAGATTGAGAAAATGCTCTAGAAAATGGCAGTTTTATCACTTTTATATATATGAGAATCAAAGGAGAAGATTTAAGAGGGTTCCATGAAATCCACTGGTGATAGATGAGGGAGACAGGAGAAAGCAACATGGGGAAGATCTCTCTGACTGGATAAAAAGTAAAACAGACAGACAATACTTTTAGAGTGGTGGGAATAAGATAGTTAACAATGCACATTCACAGCACGTAGAGATGGCAAGTATGCTGCAGAACAAGGTAACAATGCCGGGCTCTGTGGCCTCCTGTTCTGGCACAGCGGTTGTGCCCTGAGGGGCCTGGAAAAGGAGGCCACTCTGGCACTTCAAAGGTATGTTATCTTAGATGCAAAAACATAGTAGACGGACTCAGTTAAGGTAAAGGTTGACCTTTGTCAAGGAAGATACTGGCTTAAGACATGACAACTGGCCACCACCTGCTTTTAGATAGAAAGTTTTAATTTCAGACCATCCTATGTGGTTACTTTAGGTCTTTGCATTTGTAAGGCTGCCATGCAGGCCTCCCCTGAGCTTGTCAGGTTTAGTACGTGGCCCCTTTTTTATCCACACAAGGTATGTTTCCTATTTGAAAATCAATCACTGTATTCACCAACAGACTAAAATGGAAAACTATACCATCATTTCTGCAGACGCAGAGGGTTTTTGATAAATACCATCAATTTTTTATTTTAAAAATACCAAAACTATTAGCCGCTAGTGAATACTAGATTGGGGCAGGTAAATTGTGTTAGAGAAGGGCAGGGACTAGGACTAATACTAGGGTGGGCCAGGAAAAATACAAAATGAGACTGCCCATTCTACCTCCTACTCTCTAAAACACAATCTGCTAGTCTTTTATGGTATACATAAAGCTTAAGTGGCTACCCATTGCCTACAATATAAAGTTTAACTTCTACACATAGTCTACAAGACACTTCATTTCATCTAGATCTCTCTTTCCAGATTCAATTTCTGCTAGCTTTTAAAATACATCCTGCTCTTAGCTACATGAGAGTAATTCAAAATTCCATATGTATGCCTTGTATTTTCTTGCCTGCATACCTTTGGCAAGCTATTTCCTGAACTTCAAGGGTTCTCCTCTGTGTTTTCTTACTGGCAAAATCTAACTTACCCTGATCTACTCCTGATCTAACTTCAATCTGTTCACAGGCATATGGGGTGATATTTGTTTTGTATACAAGCCTGGTTATGGTACACCCTGCTAAAATACTTTGTAGCATACAGAAATTTCACAGGCCATAAATTCCAATATGCCATTTCTGCATTTTTGTAATATATCTATATACTACACATCTTTAATATAACTTTTATTTAAATCTTTTCCTCAAAACTCATGTTCATGTGAGCAGGAGACTTAAACCGACTGTTTTCAGGTTCGCTTAATTGTTTAATGTTTTCTCAGTCATTTTAAATATAAATTCTGTGATTTGTGGGTATCACTCTTTCCAGTATTCAACTCAGGATGGCATTTAAGGTGGGGAGGCTACTGGTGTCTACATCAGCAAAGGCATTTCTTCTGGGGTCATCTTCTCTTCTCTGGCATCCACTGCAATCAGTAAGTAACTTTCCCTGTGGTTTATGGTGTTAAGCATATATCCCCATTGGCATCTGCCAAAACATGCTTTGTCTGTTGGCTTCCATTTGTATAATACATGTTGACTGAAACACTATTTCAGGTTCTGTGTCAGTTAACTGCAGCTCTGTGTCAGCTACTCAGGATCACAGAATATGACTACTGTCTGATGTTTCTCTCTGTGACCTGTAGTAGACCAGGGTTTTTATCAGGCATATTACTTTGTCACTCACATAGCCACCTCTACTCTACTGGTTCTGTGTCACTCAAAGTCTATCTTTGAGTGAAAGCTTGTTAAAAACCTTTAATCTAAAACCCTTCTTAGGGACCTTTCTATTAGTCTTGCCATTCCTTGGGGCTTTATTTGGAGGACATGACACACATTCTTCCTACACTCAGGTAATCCACAAACACATAGGAATATCTCAATTAGAATCTTGTGATGGAGACTACTTTTCCTGATTAGGATTTGCTGGATGATGCCTGTATCCCCACAAGACTATCAGTTTGCTGAAAGCAAGGACTGTGTGCATGTTTTACTAATGTTGTTGTCTGGTGCATAATAGGGTCTTGGTAAATATTTATTGAATGGACAAATGAATGAGTCAGCTTACATGTCCCTGCCCTTCTCTAACACAATTTTCCTATTAAATATTTTGCTCTCGATGGAAGTAAATACTTGCTTTAATCTTGGTACAAAGAGCATGATATTTGGGTTGCAAGAGGTGTGAAACCAACTTAGAGAAAAGAGAGACGGAATGTGGTAGTGTAATTACAGCAGAATTAACAATAGTATTATTACTGACAACAGGAAGGTGCAGAATTTACTTTGCTAGTGTCAGGAACTCATGAAGAAGTAAATCCATTGAGAAAGAATGCATTCTTAAATATCCCACTCTGCTCCAGTAATATTCCATGCAAAGCTCTTTTTATTACTTGCAGGACTTTTTAATCACAGTAAATACACAATAAGTTTTTGTTAAATGGTATATTATAGGACTGGCAAAATGTTAAAAACTGCTTTTGTAAGCTAAATGCTATAATGCTAAGAAGCCTTGTTAATACCCATTTACAAGAAACTTTGTTCTTTGAAGGCATGTCATTGAGAATGGAGCATCCTACTCTTGGCTAAAGAATGCTATGTTTTTGCCTGAGCATTGTAAGGCCGATACGCTAAACTTCATAAACGCAAAGGCTTTACCTCAATTCAACCTCTGAAAGACTTTTTTAAAAGCTGGGACGGGGGAATGGGGTAGCGGCAAGAGGATGGCCCAGGAGCCGGAGACTCCCACGGAGGAAGGGACTCTTGCCGCACGCAACTCCGACCGACTTCTATATCGCCCAGCGATGCTAGCCGAGCCAGAGGCACGCGCATGCGCACCACTCGCAGGCCGCACCGCCTTCCCTTCGTCTGCTTTTGCATCCGGGTCTTTGGGTTCGCGCTCCACCTGCCGTCCGGGGTCGTCCGAGGGTTGCTAGGTGTTGGCGGCTCTGGCTGTTTAGCTTCGGATGAGCAGGTGGGACGGCGAGTGAGTCCAGGGCTATAGGCCAGGAAGGGGAGTCGGGCGGTGGGACCCGACTGGTCCTTGCCTCAGATCCCGGGGCGGATTTGGGGTCCGGGGATCCTGGAGGCGGGGGCGCGGAGAAGGGAGAACGACCAGCATCAAACTTGGCTGGTCGTCCTGTTCAGAATGGGGGCTCAGGGAGGGGGCTTCCCTGGCGCCTCCTCTCTGGCAGCTTTCGCCTGACACTTGTTAAAAATTCGTAAATCATCCTCACTTGCTTTTAGTTGTAGTTTCTGGAATGACTGGGCCTGGCAACCGCGCAACGTAGGTGGGTCTGCAGCTCCAGCCTTTTTTTTTTTTTTTTTTTTTGGCAGAGACCACACCCTTCTCTGCTGCCTGGAGCACCTCCTTGGGAGCCGGCACCCTGCCCCGCGCGTCTTCACGTCCTCTGCTTGGTGCGGGCATCGGGGACCTTTTCAGGTAAGGTACAGTATGGGATAGGGAAAAAGCCCGGAGCACCGATTCTGGAAGTATAGATCCTAGACTGCCTGTGAAACCCGTGTCATTTAGAAGTTCCCACCCAGCCCTAAAGTTCTGAGATTAGTGCTCAGCAGCCCGTTCTCCGATATGAATCAGCACCTGGGGAAGATGAAGGAAGGGGTGGTGCTGTGTCATTTTTTGAGAGCTATCTAGTTGTGATGCAGAGAATTGCCCAGGGCCATAGGAGTTTGGATCTCTGAAGATCGGCAAAAACACATTTCTTAATCTGCATAACTGTGGCAAAACCTGTCTGCTTTACTCTGGGTCAGTTAATTCATTTGGGACTCCAAAGAGTTTAAAAAGTGAGCAGACAAAACTTGCCTGTACCTGATCTGACTTACTTGAACCTCTTTCCAGTGCAGTCATTTAGTTCGGGATTCTTTCCCAAATTTAACCCGATAGCAAGAATCAGATGTGATATTTGTAAAAATGCGGATTCCCTGGACCCCATTTCAGAAATACTGTGTCCAGTGAGAGGGGCCTGAGAATCTGTCTTTTAATGCTATTTTAAATGCTGTTTATCTCTTGTTACTGTACCAGAATTCTAGATGTTGGTGATCATAATTTTTGATGTTATGCCAGAATTATAAATCGTTTTATTCCTAAGGACATTGTTTAGTTTCTATATATTCATTGTAACATGACCTACCCCTGTTGATTTAAAGAATTTGACTTGTTATTCAATGTAAAGTGTGTGGGTACAGAATTCAGGACTGCTCTTGCTAAAGCAGTTTCCAAAAGGATTGGTTGGGTGACAAATCCATTTAAATATAAAACTAAGTTAAATCTGGGATTGTGGACATAGAAAACTGAGAATTAAAATGTGGGAATTATGGTTATAGTGTAAATGTTATAAATCTTGACAATACAAAAATAATACATCTTGCAGAAATTGGGATGTAAGAAATTATAAGAATGCATTTTTTTTCATGATAGTAGGTCAGTCCACATTGTCTAAAATGGAAGTATAGTTTTTAAATGACTCTGCTCTTTTAATATTTGTGTAATAATTTCTGTTAAGATTACTCTTTTAGGAACTGAAATTGCTTTTTGTGAAGAAAATTTTTCCCCAAGGATCAGCAGTTTCTTTAGTTCACTTTGTTTTTCTTTTGCTGAATGCAGGAAAAATTTTGTGTTATGCTTTCTGTTGAAAATAGTATGTCAAAATCAATATAATTTTATTAAGCAGTATCATCCCAATAAATCTAATTTAAAAAATGAAAAAATCAAATAAGAGTATCTTTAAACACTCAAAAATAGCATGTCTAGTATAATCCTATTATTAAAAATTATTTCTATACATTGTTTATTTGTGTGCATTAGATATCTGGAATGATGTAAACAATAATATTAGAATTATTTATGATTGGTAGGGTTTGGGTTGATTTTTTAACTTCTTTTTACGTTTCTATATTGATTGAGAATTTTTTTTTAAAGTGCAGGTATCATTTTTATAAAAACATTATGTAATAAAGGGAGGTTTGGTTTTTATATTATTTATGGGTAGAATTCTGGATTTTAGTAAATAATCAAAAAGTTGCTGAGTAATCATTACTACCATTAACTTGCCATCAAGAAATGAGTACTGCTTTGTTTTCCTTTAGGATGGTTTTATACTGATTTATACAGTATCCTTGTAGAGACAATGTAGTATCTTTATAGTAAATTTGCCTTGATATGAATTCTGGCTTTGTCACTTAGTAACTGTGGGTAAATTGTGAGAGTGTCTGTCCTCATCTAAAAGTGGGCATTATATTTACTTTAGCAAATTGTTGTTAGGATTATTATATGTACTTAAAAGACCTAGTATACTGCCCAGGAACCAAGGTCTGTTCAAAAGAGAACAGATAATATTACTGTTTTCAAGGTACAGATTGTATTTATATACATGCATGTCTTTCCTGAGTAATGTCTGGTTTTAATTCATCAGTGTGTTACACATCATTTTAAGTGCCTACAAATTACTTCAAGTGTTTTCACAATGGGGTTTCCTCAGGTTTGAACTTCTTGTTCCGGAGGCTGCGCATCACCACAATGAGGCTTGTAATTCTGGAGAACTATGACTTGGCTAGTGAATGGGCAGCCAAATACATCTGTAATCGCATCATTCAGTTCAAACCTGGACAGGACAGATACTTTACACTGGGTTTACCGACAGGTAATACACCTTTTCTCCCCTGTTTTAGATATTTGAAGTTACAGGATTGCAGGGTTTCCTTTAGTAAAATATGTTTCTCATTTATTTCTTATTACACCACTGATTGAATATATTAGTATATAAAGCCAGAAATAAATATTTCTTTCTTTCTTCCTCCTTCCCTCTCCCTCCCTCCCTCCCTCCCTTCCTTCCTTCCTCCCTTTCTTCCTTCCTTTTTTCTTCTATCTAGTATCTATATTTTGTTACTGTTTTCTTTGTTTAAATTCTATTTCACCTACTACTCCAAAATACAAAAGGAAATATCCTAACTTAAGTGATGGTCATAGTATTTTTTGTACCTTTTTCTTGTAATGTTTGTTTTTAGGGATGGCGCTTTCACTGTTCATATAATTTCTTATTAGATTATCCTTCTTATTAACCATTAAGAGGCACCTAGAGAATGTGCTCTTGCCTCTTAATTTCACCTTAGTTGCTTCACATTATCATATTAGCCCTTTGCTATTTCTGTTTTCTTTCTTTTATAGAAATAAGTGAAAAATTGCAGTTTGGTGTGTTTTCATTACAGAATAAACATAAGCATTCATTACAAATTTTATTGGATTTAGTTCTCTGTTAAGTTTTTTCTTAAAAAATAACCAAGTAGTGTCTTTGATATTGTGGCACTTTATTTGATATCGTAGACCTCCGCAGGAAAGCGTATTGGACCTGGAAACAGAGGTGATATTTGCTTTTACTGCAAAGCATTTGTTCCACAGTCCTTAGCCTCAGTTTCCTTACCTTTTAGAAAGAAAAGGATAACAACTTGCAACCTGTTTTGAGCTGAAATAAGAGTGTTTGTACAAGTCCCTTGTATACTACAAATACTATGTAAATTTAAAGTTCCCATAAGTGTGCTTTATTTAAATAGTATTTTCTCCTACTGTTCCTCCCCACCCCTGACACATGCCAGCTACATAAAACATGCAATCATAGTTTTGGCACTTGCATAATTTGTGAAAGTTACTCTTTAGCTCACCAAGTTGACTTTTTTGTCTGTTGTTTTGCTTTTTGTTTTTCGGCCTGGTGCAGTGCATCTTGATGAGAATGGCTAATGGCAAAGAGGCACTTAGTAAAATTTGTTCGCACCAGTACTGGTCCTTCTCAGCAACCACAGTTCAGATACGTGAGCTCTAGCAGTTCAACCATGGCTTTCCTATCAGTCTACATACTGTAAACCTGGGCCGCATGCCGGCTACCAAACTTAATCTCTGTCTTAATTATGATGTAGAAATAAACTCTTATTTGAATGCGAGGGCAGGAGGGCTTCAGAGTCATAAATACCAACAGTACTAAACATTGTTTGCACATTTAGATATATAACTTTTGCTTTATTTTGGCTAGTATAACTGCCTAGTAATATATCTGCCAAGAGTGTTTCTCTGGAAAACCTTTGTTGGTGCTTCCAGCTTTTCTCCTTCATTGACCGTTGACAGTGTTTATCATACCGCCCCCACCCCCGCTCTCTGTGCTTTTGAAATGTGAGCATACATTTCTGTAATTGCGAGTAACATACTGTATTGTAATTATCCTCCAGCCAAACATAATTTCTGAGAGATATCTGTTCAGTATATATTTATTGAAGTGATTTTAACAAGCTTGATATTTAAGGACCTGAATGCTATGCGCCTGACCTACTTCCTTGACTTCTTCCCACTGTTCCCCTCCACCGAATCATGACAGGCAAATTAGCCTGCTTTTAGTCTAAAGAATAGGCCTGGGCTTGCTGGCTTTACTTTCATGCATGTTGCTAGCGTGTTATATAATGAAAACTATATAAACTCTAGAACCAAACTGTTGAATTTTTGGCTTCGCTGCCATGTGATATTTAGCTAATTCCTTAATCTTTTTGACCCAATTCTTTTATCTTCATAACAGGAAAGATAATGCAAACTTCCCAAGGTTGTGAGGTATACATGAGCTATTGTATGAAAACATTAGCATTGTATCTAGCACATGTAATGCATACAAAGGCCATCTTGGAATCTTCTCCCCCATTTTTTTCTGTTCTCAAATACAACTCACCCTGTCTTTGACTATTGAAATTGCACCCTTTAAGACTCAGTTGAAATGTCATCTTCTCTGATCCTTCCTCCAAGAAGCAAGGCTTCACGTTTCCTTGGATTCATTATGGTTCTCTGGACTCCCTATAGGTTATTTACAATAGTTTTCCATGTGTTATAGTTACTTTGTACTTGCTGCCCTATCTTTTGATTTCTTTTAGGACAGAAACAGTCTTAATCTTTATTTTTATCAGAATTATAGTAAGCACTTGCTAAATATTAATTTTGTTAGTAAATGAGTATTGCAAAGCAAATATTAAAATGAATTTTTAAAGTCAATACACCCTGTACCATATATTTCATTGTTGTTTTTTTTAGCCACTTTGATTAAAAAGTGGAAAAATGCATGTTTTTTGTTATCACCATTGTGACCCCTTCTCACTTTTTATTAATATATCCTTAAATTAGGGAGGGATTTCTATAACTATGTCCTTGACACTGAAAGATAGACCCAGAATTCTTGTGGTTTTAGAAGAAAGAAGGAAAAGCATATTTATCCATCCTTTAGCCATTTTTCAAATTAGTGGGCTATAATTCTTTGACAAGGAATTATAAAATTCGACAACATAAATTTTAAATTTTTAATTGCATTTTAAAGCAATATGTATCTTAACTTTAAGATAATCTATTAGTCTTTTGTTCTCTGAATCTGACTGTATGATATTTGTTATTTATAGCCCCTTCTATTACTGTCTTCTCAAATGAGAGGCAGGTCTTTTACTACTCTAGAATTTGTTTCATATGTGTGTGTACATGTGTGTGTATACACACACACACACACATATTTATTTATAAATATATATACATTTTTTTGCCAGAGACTGTTTAGTTCTGTCATTATTCTGCCTGCCACTTTAGTAGAAATTTTGTGTGTGAGTGCTTTGTTTTTTGAGGATGAGTGGACTAGGAATCCAACTCCAACTAGGAATGGGAGGGCCAGGACACTTGCTGTAAGAATGCAGCCAATCTCACCTTCCAGGTTGTAACTAAATGAAAAAGTATAGTGTATTCAGAAAATAAATGGAGGCCTTTCTCAAGTGGTTAAATTGATTTATCTTTATAGTACCATATCGTGAAAGATTATCAGACATCCTCTTAATTGTATAAACCATATAAAGAATTACATTTATAAAACAATAAGATCAGGAACTCAGATGAAGTACCCAAAGTCAAGATCTCATTTCCTAGAAGTCACTTTGCATAATGCATTTTGCTGGTACACACTGAAGATAACACAGAACAATTGAGGACCAGGAGCCCCAGGTAAAACTTAGAGGCTAAGTCTCCTTACTCAGTCCTTGCCAGTTTCAGTCTGTTTTGAAACTAGGGACAATATTTAATTTCAGCATTGGTTTTCCTTTTGATTTCAATACATAGTCAACACTTGATCCATTTCTGTATCCTTTAGACTACAAATCCTCTAAATATTTTTCTCAAAAGGTAGATTTTTTTTTTCTAATTCAGATGTGCTCTCTAAAAGTTTCTCATCTTGGAATGTACATATTCCTAACAACTCATGTATGAATATTGACAGATTTCCTACTTAACAACTCAAGAATATTGACAGATTTCCAACTTTATGAGCAAATTCTAGTTTAATAAAATTTCAATGTACCTTCAGAAGAGACTAATTCATCATGTATGTTAATTGAATACATATTTAAATATTAAGAATTGTTTGCCTAATGCAATAGAGATATATGATAAAGTTAAGGTAAACTTTTATATTAGATTTTTAAGTTATGTTAGAAAATGTATTTTTATCTGTTTTAGGTAGTACACCATTAGGATGTTATAAAAAACTAATAGAATATCACAAGAATGGAGACCTTTCTTTTAAATATGTGAAGACCTTTAACATGGATGAATATGTAGGTAAGCTATATTATTTGAGTATATTGTTTGGATATGTTGTGTATATTATATTTTAAGTAAAGTGAATATATCTTGAGAATAGTTATATAATTTGCAATTATGTTTTGAATATAATATGAATATATTTCTAGAGTATAATATATAGTCTGTGATGAAGTTGGGGATTTATTATTAAAAAATCTATATTTTTGCAACAACAGCACAGTATCATATAAGGAATATGGGACTAAAAATCAGAAGGTCTTTATTCATCCTGGGCTCTGCAGTTTACCAATCTTGTAACTTTGATCTAACCTGTTCACATTTCTTATTTTTTAAATCTTCCCTGAAGGCAAAGTTAAAACCAGTCTTCTTATGGGGAATAAAGTAATATATAAATACAAAAGTAATTAGTAAAATAAAGATTTTGTAAGTTTAAGGCTATTATATTTGTAGCTTTAAAGATTTTGTAATTTAGTCATTGTTAACTTGCTTAACTAGAAAGATCTGTGATGTATATAAACTGTGCTAACATTTAAATATAATAAAACATTTTTAGTGGTAGCCTAAGGGATAGCCAAAGAACTCTTATGATTCGATATATTTTGTAGGCATATAGGAGGAACATGGACCGACATTTTAGTTGTATGGTTAAATTAATTTACATTGATTTTAACACATAAATCAGTTCCATTGATTAAAATTTTGCGTGTTTGACAAATGGAATATAGTGACTAAACGCACATGAACTAGACTTCTCTGTTTGCATTCCAGCCGCTCTGTGAGCTATGTAACTTTAAGGAAGTTACTTACCTTTTCTGTGCTTCTGTTGTTCACCTGTAAAATGGGGATGATAATAATTTTATGGATGTACAAAGTAATTGAGTTAGCATACATGGACAGTAGTTAAAATAATGCCTGGCATATATTCAACATAAAAATGCTTTTATACCGAATGTGGTCTAGAAAGATTATGTATTTTAAATAGCACTTAGAGCTTAATCAGAAAAATGCATTTCAGATTTACTTCTGAAAATAATTACATTTATATTCATTAACTTTGTATTTAGGACTTCCCAGAAATCACCCGGAAAGCTACCATTCTTATATGTGGAATAACTTTTTTAAGCATGTTGATATAGATCCTAATAATGCTCATATCCTTGATGGAAATGCTGCAGATTTACAAGCAGAGTGTGATGCATTTGAGAAGAAAATAAAAGAAGCTGGAGGAATCGATCTTTTTGTTGGAGGTATGTAAGACATTTTGTCATTAATCATATATTAATATTTGGTTTAGGTGCTATGAATAAAAAAAAAATCTCATCATTGCATACTGTGAAGAACACCTGTGACTGTAACACACATTTACGTAGCTACTGATTTCTATTTTACCTTATTTTCAATAAAAAATAATCTTAAGTTTGCAAGTTGGAATTGTTCAAATTACCACCTGAGAAAATAGATCCCAGTCCCTGCCAAATTTTTCTAATTACCTCTTTAGACTTGACAGTGTACTACATCTTACAAAGCAAGTGATATGTTTCTTTTCCTAAATGATATTCTTGTCTTTTTTCTTTTAACACAAACCCCAGCTTTCTTGTCATGTTAGAGGATTAAATTTCTAAAAGTCGCATGGGAACAAGTGGATTTTAGCATTTCTCTACTATTCACTTAAATTGCTCTATCTCGCTAAGAAATCAATTAAGAATGATGTAAGATTTTATTTATCAGCAACCTATAGTTAATATGAACTAAGCAATATAATTATCTTAATAAACTCCAAAATGATTAAATGCTGAACTGACTAGATTCCACTAGAAATTTATGTGTGTGTATGTTTGTGTGTGCATAACTATCATTGAAAATTGGTGAACAGTTTCTTCCTTTGTAATAACAACATAGTTTTCTGTCATAGTTTTCAATATGAATCATGAGTCAGCTATTTTGTTACCATCAAAATAGTATGATAACATCAGAATAACATCAACTACACTGAAACTAAAATAATTTTTTGCAGATTCTTTAGTATTCAACTAAACATACTAAAACTCAAAATTAACATTGAGTTCTTCAGATGTATCTTATAACTAATTTATTAGAAGACTGCTGAAAATTACATGAATTAGATCTTCACTAGAGCTGTATGAGGTTAGTTTATGGTGAAGTCGCCAAGTATAGTTGAGGCTGCTGGTTGCCCTTGGGGAAAATTGGGTTTTACAGTCAGACATAAATTTGCATCCTCTTTTGGCCACTTATTTTCTGTATAACCTTGGGAAGTTAATTGAGGTTCAGTATAATTAAGTCGTATGTAAAACAGGATTAATGTTAACCATTCCAAAATTTCTAAGAATTAACTGTGTTAAAAGGTATAAAATGGCTTGCACTGTGGTTGGTCTGGAGTTGGTACTCTATTAAGTGTTAGTTTCAGTCTTTTCTCTCTGAACTGTAGATGCTGAAATAATTGTTCCTTAATTCACCAAATTTCCTGCTTTTTAACTGAATTAGCTACCTATAAAGGTATGTGGCAAGATTGAAATTCTCCCTTTAAGGAAATTTTTATCTCTGCCTAGCAGAACCAGTATCAATTACTTTCTTGTGTAGGTGGAATGTTTTTTATTTGAGCAAGAACCTAACTTAGACCATTTTGCTTTTCAAAATAGAAAACGTATTTGTGTTCTAAATAAAATTTGCTAATTTACTTCAGTATTCCTGGAAAACATTTGTACTTCACTTTTGTCCATCTGGCTCAATTCTGAGATAATTACTATTTGCACTTGCAAATATCAAGGCTAAGGCAATAGGTACTTGGAAATGTTTAAGGAGTGCACTATCCCTGTGTTCTTTAGATTTTCTAAATTCTATACCAAAATCTAGTGGAATCACTGTTATATAATATACTTCAACTGTTTTGTTATATCACGAAAAATTTTCACTCAGTTACTGCTATACAAAAAGGATTATAGTTATTAGAAATTCATTATTAAAAATGGCTGAGTGAAAAAAAAATTTTCTTCATCATCGAACACTTTTTTTTCCTATTAATTTGTTGACTTTACAGAAGGATCCATGTGTCAAATCCCTTAGGGACTCAATGTCAGGAAATAGAACTTACTGGAAGAAAAATGGTTAAGAACTCTTTAACTCGTTTGTCTTTTTGCCTGCTTTCCAGAAAGCATCTATAGCTTAACACAGTATTTAAGGCTGAATTTAATCTCCCTTAGCAAAGATTTCTAGTGAAGCTTCCTTCTTTCCTGATAGCTTTAAGTCACTGCTCACTCCTTTTGGCTAATGTTTTTTGGTGCATTTTCTCACTATGAGTCACCTTCTCCCTTTGAATAAGTGGTGCATAAATCATAATTATTGCTCACTTCTACTACTAAAAATCTTCACTTTGTTTTCTTAACTAATTTTTGTCTTAAGGTTTCTGTAATTTTTGTCCCCCAGCAGAAAAACTTAAGAGGATATCTTTGCCTCTTCCATTGGCATCTTCACTGTAGTCATGTGATGGTCTAGGGCCTGACAGTTTATATTTACCAAAAGACATAATTACTGTGTGTATAGGGAATGAATGGTTAGCTTATTTCATTTTTTTTGAACTTTTTCCTGTTTGGTACCCTATAATTGGATGCGTACTCATGAAAGAATCTCATTTGATTCTTTACCTTTGTTATCTAGGTTTCCCATCATTGGATTTTCAAGATGAGGCTTGGTATCTGGGTCTTACCACTTACCGTTCTTTTGTTCCAGGGTTTGGTTAATAAAAACACTAAGAACTGAGCCAAATGGGATCAAAATATCAGCTTTATTAAAGGTAAAGTTGGATTAGAGATTGCAGGTTGTGCTTGAGGCCCAAATGGGAGCTTAAGACTTTTCAACCACAGTACCCACTCATGGGGAGCGCAGCAGGGCTCCCCTCGTTCAGAAGAAGAGGGAAGGAGGGAGGGCACCATAGAGGTTCCCACTCTTCCTTCGATGCCAGAAATGTTGAGATTAGGGTGCGCCGTGCTCTCCCTGGCCCACTCCAGCAATAAAGTACACAAACACAGAATTGTATAAATAACACTCTAAAGGCATTATTAACTTTAAAAGTATCATGAGATAATTTATATTTAAAACAAGAAAATAAAAGAAGAGAGTGAGGAAAACTTGAACACTTTCCTTTGGATACATGTTTAGATACTTTGGTTTACAAGTAACAGTAACCTACTAATGGGACCAAAAGTGAATCAGTTGGAATGATTGTAGGGTAGTTAACAGACTTGAGAGAAGAGTTGAATAAAACCAGGTCTTTGGCAGAACAAGAACCAGGGATCCTCAGCTCTCTGAGGATCGCAGATCCTCGACCCTTTCCCACAGTGCAATCACTAGGTGCCTCAGCTCTAGGTGCCTTTTTTTTTCTTTCTGTAACCCTTGTCATATTTTAGAATCTCCAGAAAGAATGTCTAATTATTTCAGGTTGGGACAACTGCTTATCCTTAGACCACAATCATTCTGCCTAAGAGACAGAGGTATTAGGACTGTTCTAGCATCTGTTTTGAGAGGAGCAGAGCAGGGCAGAAGGAGCAGGGAGAAACTATGAGCATATTCAAGAATAGCAACCATCCGTTAATTTATTCAGCCTTATTTAGGGAGGACCTCCTGTGTGATCTAAATGGTAAGGATACAGTGATGGAGAAGGTCAAGTTTTTACTCATGAAGTTTACAATCTACCCCACGAAACTATAGGGACGCAAGAAAGAAGTGCAGGGTAGGGCAAAAGTAGGTTTACAGTTGTGAGAATGCAAAACAGATCATTCTTGTGTTATTATTTATTATTGTATTGTTTTCCATACGCACAACTGTAAATCTGCTTTTGTCCCACCCTGTATAATCCAGACTCTGACATTTTAGAGGTGTTTCACAAAGGTGCTGATATCTTAGTTTTGACTTAACGACTAAGAATTAGCCGTGGTTTTTAGATTTCATGATTTTAAGAAAATTTTATGAAGCTTTGTAAAACACTATCAACATTTAAAAAATATAGTTTCATATCAGGAAGCTCAACTCCTGATAGTTACTCATGGTCAGTGAAGGGATGCATGGGCTCTTCTCTATTATGAGCTAGCTATTGCTGATCATTTCAGGTTTGCGATGCACTTCCATATGACCCAAATCACCAGTGAGACCACTGGCGTTGGTCTTGGAGGACTTCCTGTTTTTCCCAGAACTTTTATTTTCCTGGTTCATCTTTTCTTCTTTATATATACATAGAGAAGTATAAATATTTGGGCAGAAGTATATTTAAGAGGCAAAACAAAACAGTTTTACAAATCTAGAAAGATGCATATCTATAATTTAAAATATATTTATAAGCAGGTACATACTTAATAGTGGAAACAAGCTATGTGTATTAATCACATGTAGATCTGGCTGGATGTCTCCACATTAAAAACTCCTAGGTTATTGTGCTTTGGTAGTAGTGTATCTGTTTCCTAAGGTTTTCATTTCTTTTTTTCTTCCTTCAAAGACCAGGTTACTCTTTGTCATGTTTTACCTTGTTGTAACCTGGGAATAATTTGTCAGAATTGTGTGTTAAGAGTCAGTAAAATATAATATCATTAAAGTAAATATGCAGGTTATAAATGTAACAGAATTTTTGACTCAGAGATCTGGTGGTTGTATTTTTTTTATTGAGGTTGCCAGAAATCCAACTAGCTAGTAAGCTACAGGTAAATGAAACTTGATTTATTATGCTGTAGAAAGAGTCTTGATTTTATAAAAAGGTATACCTGCAATTTCCATCAAATAAGAAATGTCATTTTTTACATAAATTTTAGAGGCAATCCTAGATTAGAGCCGACAGTAGATCACCTTGAAGCAGTATTTTCAAATTGTGGTTGTCACCCAGTTATCAAGTCATTAAATCATTATAGTCAGTCACATCCAGTATTTCCCTTTTGTATGTTTTGTGAATGAAATTGAATGTAATCCAGAGTAGGTTGTATGACACCTCGCGAGGATATTGTTTCATGCAGTGCTTGTTTGGAGCGTATTCGTTTGCGTATGGGTGTGTACATGTAGTAGATTGCAGCCTCAGATGTCTTTCTTACAAGAGGTTACGGTAATAAAAAGTTTAAAGAAAACTACTGGCCTAGGAAGTGTCTTGTCCAATCCAGACATTTTTATAAGAGAGGAAACTGTACTACAAGGAGGAGAAGTTAACTGTCCCATCTAGACTAGAACCAAGCAAGTTAAAGTGTGAGTATAAAAAAGACCACTGGGTAGGAATCAGAAAATTTAGATTTCAGTTGTTTCAGTACTTACTAACTTGTTATCTTGAACAAGTCATCTATTATCCTTAAGCAGCAATGATTCCTTTTGAGTTTAAAGTAGTTGGGGGAGATGAGGGAAATAGATAAACCTAGTGTGTCTCAAGATTATTAAATATCTCTGTTGTTGAGATGATACATGTGAAAACACTTTATAAATGTAAAGTATTTTAATACAAAGACATACTTAATTTCACTGCTAATGGAATCATGCTAGCTCAGTGCTAAGCATATAAAAACACTGAAGTGCTTGTTGAATCAAAGAATCAGATACATACAGGAACAGATATTTTAATGCAGCATTGGAAATTCAGCTAACAAATAAACAAGGTAAGCATAATTATAACTGTTTCTTTGCTCTTAAAGACATAGTGAACTTTGAAAGCCTTATTTACTTCTGTGCATGTGTGTGTGTGTATTTCTTTTGAAAGGAATCGGTCCAGATGGTCATATTGCTTTCAATGAGCCAGGATCCAGTTTAGTATCAAGAACCAGATTAAAGACTCTAGCGATGGACACCATTTTGGCAAATGCTAAATACTTTGATGGAGATTTATCGAAGGTGCCAACGATGGCTCTGACAGTTGGTGTGGGGACAGTTATGGATGCTAGAGAAGTAAGAATTAACGTTTCTCCTTTGATATCAATAGATATTGGATGAATTATGATGCCTAATAAGTGCCACTTTGGTTGAATCCTATTCACCTTTTAAATTGTCTAGCTTTCAGGAATGTCTGTCTCATTGCCATGTTTAGAATGCAACTAAATTAAGTCTTTTGAGGTGTAAACTAAGAATTAGGCACTACCTCTTTGGGGTACTCCTTCTCTTCCCTTCTCCTGCGTTATAGTTTGAGGCCCTAAAATCACCCTGATCATACATGGTTTGTTTTTAAGCGAAATAGTATTGTAAAGTACTGTCGGGACGAAGATGCAATGCTAGTTAATACTAAACTACTTTTGGAGGCTCAGGATAAGTTAGTGTAATGTACTTCTTGACTATATGGCGATGTTGGTTTCCAGCAGAAAAAGAACTCATCTATGACTGGATCTGTTCTAAATTTGGTATAGTTAAAAAGGCAAGAGCTCTGAACAGTAGACCCTGTCTGATTTTTAAATTTTTAATTGGGCTGTCATTTCCTTCCCCGAAAATAGCAAAACAGTCAGCTCATGATTATTAAGTGGTTAAATTACAGGGGGATACTCTAAACTCTGTTCTTTTCTGGCAGCCAGATGGGCAGTTTCAGAGGAAAGAGTACAGACAAGGAAATGATTAATAAGTAACTGATCTTGATGTAAATATATCTAGATTTGAAATTACTAACAGAACTGTCATTCACAATGTAGTTTTTCATCTAAAAGTCATCAATATATGAAAAAACTTTCAAAGACTGAAATTTATCTTGTAAATAAGTTGAAAAACATATTTAGAACAATCTTATTTCTCAAATATGAAACTGAAAGTTATGCAAATATTTCTTTACATTTAACCAGATTTAAATTATAATGCAGCTCTTATGCTGATTCTTAAAATGAACAGAGAATTACTCAGATATTGATTATTTTCTTTTGGTCAGTGTTTTCCGACAAAATTATATAAGGCCATTTATGTCACAGTATTCACTCCCAGCATGATTATAAAGAAAAGTATTTTGGCTGAACTATTCAAGGGCTTTATCGTCTTTCCGAGGCCTTAGTGCATTGATATTTTTATAGCATTCTTTTGAAACCAGTATGTCATCATACTCAATGATTTTCTTATCTTCAGTTGTAGGGCTTAAAGTGCACAGGTTTTTATTTTTCTGTTACCTTAAAGAATAGAAATAAATACCTTGCACTTTGAAGAGATATAGCACTATTTATTTTTATTTTACCCTCAGAAGAATATTGGTGATAGAGTCATTGTTTTAAAACAAATAGAGTCTGTTATTTAAAATGTCTTAAGAATTAACAAGCAATGTTTATGATTTTTTCAGGTAATGATCCTTATAACAGGTGCGCACAAGGCATTTGCTCTCTATAAAGCAATAGAAGAAGGAGTCAACCACATGTGGACTGTTTCAGCTTTCCAGCAGCATCCCCGAACTATTTTTGTGTGTGATGAGGATGCGACCTTAGAATTAAGAGTTAAAACTGTGAAATACTTTAAAGGTGAGCATTGAAATTTCAAAAGCAGAGCGTGAGGATGTTCCCTTATAGATGACAGTTAAAACTGAGTATGATTGTAGAGTTACACCCTGCCCTGTGGGCTATTAAAAACTGGCAATGTGCTGACATAGAAGCCAGTTCTTTCAAGGGTAGAAATGATATTCAAGGAACATCTCACCTCATATAATAGTTTTCAGATAATTTCCTATTTATTTTCATGAAGAGAATCTATTCAATGTATATTTTCAGTAAATAAGATTTTTCTTGAAATCCAAAATTTAATAAGATTTTTAATTTCATACCGAATGTACATTAAATAACCCAAAGGAAATGTATATATATGTCCTTTCTGATTTTTACCTGACCCAACTCTCTCCTCAAGCTACATTTTAGAATCTAAATAGGGATAAGTTGGGTTGCCCACTATCTCATTTAATCTTCACAGCTTCAAGGAAATCACTCGCACATATTAAAGTTACCATGATTAAGTGTCAAACAGAAAGACATAAACTCTAAAAGCAAGCAGGAGTGTGACCACCCAGACTTCTGCATGTCTCTTTTCCTCTCGCTCCTTCCTGCAGGCTCTAAGTCTATTTCAGTAATTCTTGAACCTCACTGTACCAGGTTATATATATAAAAAACCACCTGTGCTTGATGTAATGGGTAATTTAACAGATTTTCAAGAAAAATTTTGAGTACACTCAGTTTAGAAGCCATTCATTTCCTGCTTAAGAGTCAACTCCATATGTAAATATACACACCTAAACAATCTGTATAAATAGGTACTCTTTATAAAGCACCTGTATTTACATAGCTAATATAAAAATATTATGTAACTGGCCTTACATGTAGGTAAGTAATCCATAAAGTATGTAGTATGTGAATATAAATTTTTAACTTTTACGCCAGTAACTAGGTATTTACTTAACATGTATTAGTAAAATTATACTGAACCAATCAAACCTGTATTTCATGGATATAAAGTCTAAGGAAGTTACCCTATTTTATTGCCTTATAGGCACATTTTCTTTCACTTTTATCTTGTTTAAAATTGGGATGTGTTTAAAATTAATGGCCTATCATAGTTTACCTGATAGCATTTTTTTCTTAGTGGTAAAATAATGGTGTGTTTAAGTCTTCAGTACTTCATATTCACGAAATATAGTATATAACCTTAAAAATTTTAAGTCAGCTTAAAGGATACCAATAACTCGTAGTTCATGTAAATGTGTGAATATGGCAGAAACCTGAAAGGTGACACACACCTGGAATTTTGGCAAACAGTTAAAATAGTCTGATTTGTAAAACAAAAATTTGATCATGCGTATATAGTTTTGTATTCACACTTACCTGCTGTGAGAGTTTTCCTGTGTTACTAAACATTCTTCAAAAGTATTTCTGTGGAATGGGTACTCATTAAACCATGTACCCAAAGTCACACAGCTTATATGTGGGTGACCCGGGTAAGTGAAATCAGTCTTATCTCAAATCTGGGCTTTTGTCCACTGTTATAATGCCTTATGGACGAGTAAACTCTAGATATGGTATGATCCAAATTATATTGCTTCCAAAAAGGTATAGACATATATTAAAGAAAATGTAAAACAGAAGTAGATGGTTATATGTATTTAGTTTTTTCAGTTCACCTATCCAGATTCTAAGTTTTTCTGAAATATTTCGAAGTATACAGCTAGCTATTCATGAGAGAATTTTGCATTGCCTTTTTTAAGGACACTATTTTTCCTGTGGAGCCATATGTATTTTTGAAGAGATTCAGGATATTAGCTTCTCTTAGGATGCCTCTTTTAATATGGAGAAAAAACGGAATTGAGATATTGTTCTGGGCTACATATAGACCTCATCTTACAATAAAGTATTTTGATATAGGTTAGAATAATTGATATAAAAAGTACATTTATAATATTATAAATAAATATAAAAAACTATTATAAATAAATAGAGCTGTTGTATTTCCCTTACCTTCATTGATCCGTTCTGTCACTTCACTACGTACTAGAGGATATGAAGCCTACAGCTATCATCTGTAATTCAAGTTCCCTTCACATCACTCTCCTTCCTTCTGCCATCACTAAATGTACCACAGGGATTTTAAAGGGTTTTGCTTACTTAGCTTTGTAGGTTAACTACATTTAAAACAGTAAGAATCATCAGTAAATGGAAGTTTATTTTAATATATACCTTTTGAAAGATAAAAGTGTATCACAGGAAAACATAGTTTAATACTTGTTTTTGTTTTTAAAATAAAACTTATGTTTTATGTGCTTGAGATAATACATAATTTTAAGGTGAACATTTTTTTTCTGCTTCATCCTTTTTAGGCCTTACTCCAGTATCTTGACAGTGGCTGAATGAGTTTACATTGAGCCCAAACCATAAAACTGACATTTAAAGTCTCTGATATTTAACTTTTCTTCTTCTGGCAACATGTGAGAAAGTCTATACATTTTTCAATACTCATTAGAGGAATTTACTGATTTGTTTATTATTTAAGTAGCAGTTATTTATTTTATTAAATTCTTATGTAGAAAGTTGTCAGTTTTTACCTTAAGTCATAGTAAATTCTTGACTTACTATCCAAATATCAAGTAATAAAATTTTAAAAATTTCTAGTTGGGAAGCAGCCTTAAGTATAAAAGCTATAGACAATGCGTAGTTTAAAAAAGAAACTTTTATAAAGGAGTTGAATTTTTAATGTTTATCTTGATGTTTTAAGATGTGTTTTAAAGCTCTAATGTATTCTTTTCCATGATCAAAGCTGTAAGAAATGATAGATGAATTGTATCAAAAATGATCCTTAAAATCTGATCCTCTAGAAGACAAAAAACCTTCTGAGCCAAACGGTTGACATTACTGCTGTCTTCGTTGTGCCCCCTGTTCTTGGTTCCCTCCAGTCTCCATTTTACTGCTCTTCATATACTGGTTGTGAAAATGGATTAAACATTTCAGTTATCCTGTTTTAAGTAAGATTGGTTCTGTCCGGAGATATCATCTGGTAAATCTTTTTCATTAGCATATATTTCCTTTGCACTATTATACATTACCCTTTGATACATATTTTTGGTAAATGTAGATTATATTTTCCAGTTAGTGTCATCAGCCAAGAACCATGGGTTAAAGTGCTTCAAGTACTTTGTCTAACACAGGGTTTATCAGAAGTATAAGACGTATCTCTGCCTGAAAGTAGTTGACATTCTTCATAAAAAGTGGGCTTATTAAGTGATTTGAGAAAATAAAATGTAATATATTGCATTAAAATGAAAGCTTCGCAAAGGTAGGGACTTTAGTTTGTTTACTACATTATTTCAGCATCTAGAAGTGAGACTGGCACACTGGAGGCACTTGATCAATGTGCAGTGGTTGGATAGGTAGATGGGTAGATGACCACATGACTGTGAAACCCTCTCAGTTTAAGTGCTGTATTATGTAAATCATACAATGAAGTCCAAAGCACATTGCATGAGGGAGAGGGTTATAGTTAATAGTCACTGAAGGAAATGCTAATTGGTCTGCTGGTATTGAGAGCCCTGGAAGAAGGGTAGTGCAGATGTAAGAGTGAGCTAATACAGTAGCAGAAAAAGTTATTGTTAAACACAGAGAACATTTAATGTGTGTTGATAAAATGGGGCTAGATTAAAAGAGAACGTATAGATTAAGAGCAAAAAGGCAAACCAGGGTTGACTTGGTAGTGGCTCTTCACCTTTTTTGGGACATGGACCACATTGAAAATCTGGTGGCAAGAGACTGTCCTCAGAAAAGTGCACTTGTGTGTGCACACTCATGTGCACTCACACAGGCACACATGTAAGCTTTTAGAATAACGCGGGAGAACTGAGGACTCCTTGGACCTCTTCTAGCTCTGTTACCGCCCAGGACTCCGGGTTGGGTGATGCTGCCCTTGATTTCTGTCAGGTGGACAACTTCTGTCATCACTCTCAGGAGCCAGAGGTAGTTCAGTGTTGACCACGTTTCCCTGCATTCTAAGTTTAACTCTTGTTATTTTTAAACGTGGAGTATTGAATTTCGTATTGTTGTTGTTACCAATGACAGTACCTTAGTTTGTGTTTTTTTTTAACCTTGAAAATACCAATATTAGAACGTAGGCCATGGGCAAAATGGTCTCAGTTAAAACTAGTCTCCATGAAGAATACAAAGAGTGTTCACTGAAAGAATGCTTGTAGACTTATTCTGTTCTGGCTTCCCTCGGAACTCTCACATTAGCACATCCAAGAGCGACTTTCTTCTCAATAAGGGTATAAAATTTAAAATTAACTGTAGCAGCCTTTAGAGCACCAAAAGGATATGGGAAGAGAGTTTTATTAACTCTGAGAAAAATAGTGTTACATAGTGAGAAGTCAGTGACCTTAAATCCAGCTTCAGGGATAGCTTTGCACAAAACAGTCTAATGAATGAAATACTCATTGGTTTGTCCACATATTCGTGGATTTTTATCAAAGGCTCTTTGTCAAAGCACTAGTAAGCAGAGTTGTATAACTTTATAGGAACTATCACTATGGACACATTCAAGTATTAGATATTACACTATTTAAGACATATATAAACCAAACATGTTTTGAATTTTTGAGCTGAGATTGCTTATTTTATAAATAAGGCCAGATAGCTAACTGGCTGCCATATATCTGAGAGGGAGGCTGAACCAATGGAATGCCTTCATGCTTAGTTTGGAACTTGTACAAAATCCTTTTATTTCCTGGGTTAGTTGTTGCTCCAAATGTTGCAGTCTTTAAACTTTTCCCATTACATATTTTAACCTTTTGACCCTTCTTTCCTTCCAGCTGCATGGAAGGCTTAATGTGGGTCCCTCCACAATCCTACTTCCAAGATTGTACATTTACCCCGATGCTCAGTCATCCTTTCCGTAAGGTCTAGCCATTCTGTCGGTGCCCTTTATCCTTTCCTGTCCTAACGTAAGGAGCGTGAACTACAGACTCTGTCTCCTCTTTGTTTCTACTGCCTTCTTTTTATCATTAGATGTTCTATATTGATTTTTAAATTAAGAAAAGATCTCAGATATCACAGCCTTCACAGACTTTTTAAAATAAGTGTTTACTGAGCTTCTGCTATGTGCAGTGACCTGTACAGACCCTGGACTTACAGCAGCGAGTATCAGGTTCTGGACCTTAGTTTCTCGTTGGAAACATGGTGGAAAATCGTATTTCCGAAGAAGGAAAATTGCTTTTAAGAACATAAAGTGGCATGAATATTGTAAGGTGATATGCGGGCTGAGACCTAATGAATAAAAAGGAGAGTGTCCTGCTCTGCTTGGGGAGAAGAGTGTTCCATGCTGAATCACACAGCAACTATGAAGACGCTGCACTGACCTAAGCCTAGGTTTTCTGGGGCAACAGCAGCAAACCCAGGGCTGAGTTCAGCACGAAGGTGGGAAGGTGAGAGGACATGAGATCAGAAGGATAAACAAAGACAACAGAATAAAACCTAGATTACTTTCTAAGTGACCAGAACAACTGGAGAATTTTAATCAGGGAAACGGTACAGTCCGATCTCTGTTTTAAAAAGACTAGGCGCCTGCTGTGCAGGAGATTTGTTACTGGATGGAAGAAATGAGTGAGAGGAGGGACTTGGAAGTAAGTAGATTCGAAGGGTGTCTTCAGCAGGGGTGATAGCGGGGAGGTGAACTGTGGCTAATTGGGGATGTATTTTGAAAGTACAGACAGTCCCTCACTTCAGCTTCACAGTCTGCAAGAGTGATACATTCAGGAGAAACTGTACATTGAATGTTGATCTTGTCCTTGGCTACCGATATGCAGTAAAATACTTTTGTGATGCAGGGCAGCCCAGTCAGTCATGTGGTCGCGAGGGTATACATCCCGTACTCTACTGTATAGTATTAAGCACATCTTCAACTTACAGATTCAACTTGTGAGTTCGTTGAGAGATAACCCCATTGTTAAGTCAAGGATCATCCATAGTGCCAACTGGTCTTGTGGCTGAATTGTAAAAGAGAAGAGAGAAACAGTGGATTGTACTTCCTGATTTTAGCAGCTCATTGAAGTGTAACATCGTATACCAGGATTTTCAAAGAAATGGTTTGAAAGGGCACAAACGAGTCTTGGACCTTGTTAAATTTAAGGTGCTAATTAATTAGACATGAAGTAGGCTGTTGAGCAGTTAGCATCTGTCACTTTCAGATGGCGCTAATGAATTTTCTCTTTTCTCTCCTTTTAAGACTCTTCATTTCTGTTTTTTCTCCTACTCATGAAGGGTCCTTTGCATGTTCCTGTCTTTGCTTATTTCTTACAGGTCATCCTCACAGTTTAGATTTTAGAGTACTTTTACAACTTTCCTGACAAGGACTATGTGTGATACAATACTTACTAACCAAGTATGCTGTCTCCCCAGTCCAATAATCCCATTTCCTGAGAAAATTACATTATGGGTCCATTTCCCCAGCCTCTTTGTTCTTAACAGTCTGAAAAATTTAACTCATTTCTTTAACCCTCAAAATATAAAATCTTTAGTTCATTAATTGGGACAATCTTTTTGTTTCCATCAAAGAAATACAATATGTATATATTAAGACATTAGTAACTGGAAGATATTTCCCAAGAAACTTTAATAAGAACAATTTATAGGCATACCAATTATAAGAAATTTCTATCTACTTGGAAATCAGTGGTTAATACAGGTTCTCGTCTGTATTGTTTTAGTGCACCTCCCTCCGTGTGTCTTGTAATCAACCTCTATACATGTCAAAACAGTGGAAAATCATTTGCTGGATGGATGGATGCAATGATTATTGGAGAACTAAAGCTGTCCCAGTATTAGTGGGCATTTGATCCTATGAAGTTCATGGAGACATTTGCTCCACACCACAAGGTCCTTGATTTTTGGTTCTGCCCAAGACATCCATGAAGACATCTGGACCATGCCAAAACGTCCTTGAGAATATTTTTTAGGTATTTATTCTGTAAACAAAAAGTATAAATGTTATGGGCTATTTAAACCCAGGGACATTTTCTGAGCATGGACATTTTTGATAGGACCAAATTTCAAGGACCATTTGGTATGGGTCAGATATCCCCATGGATGTTTTGGATGAGACTAAATGTCCTGCAGGGCAGTCCTAGTGTAACAAGAGATCTGGGTTTTTCATTGGCATCTGGTAGAGGAATTGACTGAGGATCAAACTCAACACTTACACATGTAATTAAAGTGTATTAACCAAGACACTATTAAAATGTGTTACTTTGTCCTACTAAAGCTCTGAAGACAGGAACTGTTCCTACTTCTGGTTACTCCCAAATTACCTGTACACATTCTAGAACTACAGATTCATAAATAATTGAAAATTGGTATCTAAAACTAAACATTCTGAAATATTTGTATTTTTAAAATAAACAACTTTATATCATATGGGAACCTACATACTTACACATCTTTTGTTTTCTAAAGTATATGAGGTATAGTTCAAAATTTAAAATACAACTAGAACTGTGCTTTTTTTCTTCAAGGTTTAATGCATGTGCACAATAAACTTGTGGATCCACTATACAGTATGAAAGGAGGAGATTGATGGAAATTGGAGCAAAATTCTGCTTGAATGAACAGAACATTTTTATAATAGATGAATTTGCAGCTATGCAATATGATATAAAACATGGAGAATTTTTGAAGATTGTCGTTTTTGAAGTCCAATATCTATATATTAAACATTCCATATTTAGAATGTATCCATTTTATACTAGGGTTTAGGAATAGTTGGCTCTCATAATTAATCAGCTGTTCATGTTAAAGTACAGAAACCACATATCCACTCTGTAAAACAGTATAGAAATGAAATGTCTGCCTGTTTAAAAATTTAAAAAGTCATTTTAAAGGTGGAGAGTCTGTTACATCAAGTACATTCATATGACTCCAGTGGCATTGTTACATTATTATTCTTAATCACATGAAAAGACTATCATTGAAAACTTTTACCAGTACTTTTCAAATGCTACTTTGTATTTCTCTGTGTATTACACAAGCTTTCTGCACGTGGTTGCCTTAAATCATTTTCCTGCAGTAGCATCTGGACATCAAAAGTCCTGCTATATATTGTAGGTACAGAAAATTTGAAGAGATGACAGTGCCTAAAAATACATATATGTCCTTCTGAAAAGTATGAGTAAGGGCATGATTTTTGTGCACCTTTTTTACAACTGTGCTCTGGTTTTTTATTTAATGACTTTGGTTCATGCTTTTAATATAAGTATTTTGGCAACTATGAGCTTTATACCTAGTTATACACTTAAGGAAATTCTTTTAAAGAAAATTTTCTGATTATTGTTAAAACTTCATAAATGATTAGCTTTATTCCTTACATACATGTCTAAAAGTATAATATAATGAAGTATATATGAAAATTATTGTAAAATATTTTATTGCTATAACAACTTGCATCATTAAACTGCAAATAAAAGTATTGTTTTCTATCTTTAATGCCAATAAAGCTTATAATAAACAAATATATCTAAATTTTATTTCTAGACATGAAACTGAATATGCAGCTGAGATACCCTGACAATTGATAGTGGCTTTTAAGCCTGCTTTTAATAATTTTATTTGTTGCTGTCATGCAAATAGAAGATTTAAGTTGAGACAGTGATTCTGCCTATAATTTCTTAGTCTTGCTCCTTAGAGAATTAAAAAACACTCCCTTTTCCTCTGATTATTTTGCATGTTATAAGCCCATCTAATAGAATAAGTATTACTTATGTACCTGCTTAATTGCCTTTGTGATTGAAATGTAATTAGTTAAGTTCCTTAAAATACTTAAATAGCAAATAAATTAAGTTAAAGAAAAATAAAAGAGTAAAAAGAAATATGCTGCTTTAATTCCAGGTAATGAAGTTATAATAGCCTTAAGTGTTATAAATGGTTTTTATACTATTTATAAAATGGTATAAATGGTTTTTATACCATTTATCAGTATTATCTGATACTAGTCAATCAGTATCATCTTCGTCATACCTGGTAATAAACTGTTCGTTACTGCGAACTACCCTACCTCCCTTAGAAGGTTAAGTAATAGTGAAAAAGCTGAGGACACCGGTTTCGGTGCATGGGTCACCAGTTAGGACTGCTTTAAATGTGTTCTCTGAGACACAGCCTTCTTCCATCACTGACCTGGAAGTTAGGAGGGTAGTTTAGGTCCGTCTGCTTTAGGTCCGTCTGCTCCAGCTCCTCAACAAACAGCTTTGTGGCCACTCTACCTCCCCAAGTTAGGAGCTAAGCTGCTGTGAAGGAGAGAACTAAGAAACCATTGAAGATATTTTCACAAGAGGCAATAAAGCATGGTAGCCAAGAATTGGGGTTTAGAGAAAGAAACCGGTTTGAACCCCAGCTCTGTCATGAACTGTGATGTTGGAACAATACAAAGTCCGAGCTCCTTCCCTTACGAAATGAGATGATGACAGTGCCCGTGCCTTGTTTGTTGTGTAGACTGAATTAGGGAATGCATCTAGAGCTCAACATAGTAGCTATCCCCATAAAATGGGGGCCATTCTAATATTCCCATCCTAGTTTATAATTTCAGTATTTGCGAACTTCTTGGAAATGTAAGGTCCTCTGGGGAATATACTTAGAAGGTATACAACTTTAAATCATGAAAATCATCTGTTCGAGAGCATGGCCAAGGAAGAGAACTTAAGCTTATGAAAAATAATAAAAATACTTTTTTGTACCATTATTAATACCAGTGAAACTATTTCTTATAGGTTAAAGGAAGAGAACATATACAAATTGAAAGCATTGTAATTAGGCACAAATACAAAATAGTAGATCCATGGTGCCCAGTAAAGACGTAACTTTTTCCTTAACGATAATGGTAGAACATGCACTTTGTTTTAAAAATTGCACTTAAATGCTTTTCTAGTTTCATATACAGTGCCATTTTTCCAAAACACTTGCTAGAGTCTCATATTTCATCTTTTTTATAGAGGTAGAAAGTATAGTGGAGATATCAGAGCTAATTTAACTAGGACTAAATCACAAGGCTCTTAACACCTATATATAATGTTAAGTGAACCCGCACTATTTTAATTTCTAATTAAAATTGTCATGTAATAACCATGGTATAAAATTGATAGTCATTCCTAAAAGACATATTTACCTCATCCAGTTCAGTCACGGCAGAGGACAAAAATCAATGGCTAAATTACACTTCACTCTTGAACAATGTGAGTTCAAACCAGGTGGATCCACTTAGAAGTGGATTTTTTTACTTAGCCTGTGCAGTTCAATTCACCCTTCCACTTAAACTGGCATTGTTCAAGGGTCAGCTGGCAGTTGGAATCTGCATATATCGAGAGCAATTTAAGTTAAGCATGGATTTTTGACTGTGGGTGGTCAGTGCCCCAACCCGAGTTGTTCAAGGGTCCAACTATACTTTATCTTTTACAGTAATACAGTCTGCCTTCTGGTTTGTCCATTGACTGAGTAAACATGGGAGTTAAGAGCACATGCTCTTAAGAAATCCATTCACAGGCTGTGTGACCTCAAGTGATTTACTACTCTAAAGCTAGTCTCAATTATGAAATCTAGTCTTGAACTATGATTAATACCAGCTGCTGCTAATACCAAATACCTATAACTCTGCAGAAATGCACTTCAATTATCATAAGTAAGACAGCCCCTACCCTTATTTCAACTAAGATGTATGTATACACAGTGGGGCAAAAGTAGTTGTACGGTTTCGGAACCTGAAACAGAGTTAATTGTTGCATTATTATTAATTATTGTATTCTTTTCCATTCAACCAACCGTAAACCTATTGTCCCCACCCATGTAAAACCATCTAATGTCAAAGTAACATTTCTAAAAATTTTATTAAAAACTAAAGCACACCTATATAGTATGTTATCTGACTTAATAACTTACTCATATCTGTTACATAAATTTATCCAGCCAAGAACAAATTGATACCTATGGTGATTTTGAAAATACCTCCTATCATGGGCTTTAACTAAAAGATTCTTAAGTATGGGGCCTTTTTAGTGTTAGAAAAAATATGCTTGCAAACAATATGGTTAAGGTTCATGAGCACTTACTGTGTGTCATGCACTCTTCAAAGAGTATTTTAACATTATGTCATTCAACAACTTATGGAGGTAGGCAATAGTAAAATCTGATTTTACTCAAGAGTAAACGGACTCAGAGAAGTAAGTCCCCTTGCTAGTAAGTGGCAGAATAGAGATTTGAAACCAGGCAAATATGGCTTCAGAGCATAAGCTCTTACCTACCCACTACTGCCTTTCAAAGAAAAATAGGTTATTTATATCTGAAAACCCTGAAAGTAACAGGCAAAGTTTATAATGTTCATTCTGTGTCAATATATTATAGATTTATATGAAAAAAGATACATAATTTTTAATTCATACAAAATCTTTTTATTTTTATACCAATTATTTATCAGAGTGTGTCTTCAGAACTTTTATAAAAGCATCTTTCGGAACTTCAACATTGCCAACTTTCCTCAGTTTTTTCTTTCCCTCTGCTTGTCTCTTTAAAAGCTTCATTTTTCGGGTAATATCACCACCATACTGAAAAATATTTTAAAAATTGAAAGTGTAAATCATTCCATAGGAAAATATAATCATCCAATTACCTAGTGACGTCAATACAACAACCTTAAATTACCGCCCAAGAATCCTGAGGAAGATCACTGCAGATACACCTCCCCAGTCTTCTTCCTGGCAGATCCTAGTTTTACTGCCTTCGAGGATGATAAAGGCTTGCTTTATTTTTGGATGGAGATGAAGATCCACAAGGAAACCCAGTACATTACATGAGGCGTGTCAAGGAAGAATTATCAATCTCTTTACTGATTCAAGCCTCGCAATTTTGGACTATATAGCTGTAGTCTCAGACAGAAACTTGCATAGGCATAAATGTGGCATTCCCTATGCAAAGGATTTAGAAACAGTATTTATCATTTGATTCTTATAAAAACTGGGCTAGGGATATTTTTTTTTAATAGATGAGATGGCAGACTTGGCAAACCAATGCAGGAGAGGTGGATTTCAATCCTACATTCTTTCCACTGTTTAGCCATTGTCTTCAAAATCTTTCCTTATAAATCAGATCAACAAAATATGTTACCTATTCATAACTTGTTATAAAATACAGGGTCTGGCACAAATAACACCCTTTTTACTACAAACTCCTTTTACAAAATCCTAAGCATGTAATTCTGTAATGTAACAATATCACACTCAAGCACACGATATGACATATTAGGTGAAATGTTCAAATTAAAATTATAAATTATTACACCCATATTATTACCCTACCAGCCACACTCAAGCAGGCCTTCTGCCAGACCCTGTACTTTCTTAGTATTCCATATAAGGAAATTTTTATAAATAAGATGAAAAATATTTAAGAACATTATCAAAATGAATATGCTACCATAGTCAAGCTGAAATTTACTTATTTAAAAAGGAAACTTGGAGATGAAATAAAGAGTATTATAAAAACCAACAATGAAAACCAATATATTTATACCCTTTTAAGTTTTAACTCATAAAGCAGATCTATTATTTATCAGGTAAATACGTACACATTTTGCCAATACATTTTTCCTGTAGGCTTTCACACTGTAAAAGAGAAAAAAATGTGTAAGTCCATAACTTCATTATAGTGTTTAAAGTACTTTATTTTCAAAGTCTCACCTTTATTAAAGATTTAAATGACAGTGTCAGACCTATATAAAACTGCCATAAGCAAATAATTAGGTAGCTCAAATACTCTTATTTTATGTATTTGGGATAAAACACAAAAAGAGTTCAGCATGAGCACCAACATATATTTTAATTAAAAACAAAAAAGGTCAAGGCTTGTGGGTAGTGTTGATGAGGTCAAATTCAAGCATGGTAGGACTTTGATTACAAGAATTACACAAGGTCAATTCTGGCTCAACCGCAAAGTGTAACCACAACTACTTCCAGAATATTAATTAAAAATTGTTGTTATTTCATTACTTACTCCACTGAATATGGGGCAAGAATGACTAGGAATATGAAATATATTAGTTTTATAAACCCACTTTAAGGTAAACTAAATTTTAATATATCCACCCAAGCAGTTATAAACTAATCTAGTTTTACTCCTATAACATTGCTGAGAATTTTGGGGGATGAGAAATTTGAACATAGTTCTATTTTTATGTATTCCGTAAGATATAAAAATCTGGTTTTTCTTTATGGTCTATCTCAACACACTTAATGTTTGTTAATTATCCCAAATTGCAGGATGCTCCCTGTTTATCAACTCCCTTCTGCCTAATGCCTCGGTGCTCGTGAACATAAAATGACTAACTCTAAAGCAAAATGGTGTTATAAAATTAAATTCATTGCAAATATTGCATAAAATTTATTCTAAGATTATATAAAAATGACAGACCACCAAGGAAAAATAAAGGAAACGCTCCAAGATATTTCCTGCACTTTCTGTTACCAGCAGAGCAGCTTATTCGATGCCCTGATTTATTCATCAGGTATATCATAATGATGAAAAAGACCAGTTTCTTAACGCAAATTAGCCTGTCTTTCATGTCTCCGCTATCACATGTGAAGTCTGTATTCTAGAATGCAAAAGCTTAACATGAGATTAGCATTCCTCTCTCACCTTTCTGATTTACAACCAACCTAACTAGCTCTGAGGAACATTTCAAGTAAAAATGATATCTTAGGTTTGTCTTTTAGAAGAGTATCTCCAAAACCTTTTCAGTTTCAGTTCCTATTAGTTTATAAACTACTTGAAGGTATAAAACCATAAAAACTTTACAGAAATTTCTTACCCAGGAAATTCAATAATCATTCGATAAAATGAGTAGAAATAAAGCAATTTCTCAAACTCATATACATTCTATTAATTAATGTAATATTATCCAAAAGTGTTGTATAAATAATTAAAAGTAATAGTCATCACTTAAATTTGTATAATTAAGACATGTTAATGTTTCTACAAGTAGTAATAAAAGCTTAGACTAGCAATTTTCAACCTCTGTTATCTCATGGCACACATACACTATCAAAATTCTGCAGCACACCAAAAAATACATTTTTTGCTGATCTGACAAAAAATATGTATAATTTTGATTCATTCACACCACATGGCACACTGACTGAAAATCACTGGCTTTGGCCAATGTTAGGTTAAACTTTTCAATATTTAATTTTGTAGAGGTATATCATTTCTAAAGCCAACCAGGAAAGAAAAGAAACTTCAACTCACGTTTCTCTTGCAATGACTTTACTTCCAATAGCAGCCTGAATTGCTATCTCAAACAGCTGCCTAGGAAGGGAATCCTTCAGACGTTCACATATGGCTTTGCCAACAGTATGTGCTTTGTCTCTGAATCAGAGGAAATTCAAGTATTTACTGATACTAAATAAGAACGTTAAGTAACTTTCTAGTCCATGTGCATAATCAATGTACAGGTGATTCCTTAAGGATGTTCAAATAGATCTCATCATAAGCATCACTTACTCTCTGAATCAACAACTTTTCTGGTTGCAAAAATAACATGATCTAGTACAGAAAATATAGAAAAATATACATTGGAGAATTAAAAGCATTCTTGGTGTCTTTCTCGCCCGTACAAAAGCATTGTTAAACATTTTAGAATGGTTGTGCTAAACAAATCCTTCTAGTTATTTTTCTACATACGTATATATACACACATAAACATATATATTTTTTTACAGTTTGGATTATAGTTTATTGTATCATTTTATTTAATAAGCACTTTTATGTCACTAATAACCCACAATATAGCTTAGTGGCTTAAAACAAATTATACAAGTGTTCCCTAATTTATTTTAACCAATCCGCTATCCACTATTTCTTGAATATCTAGGGTATTTCACTTTTCATTATTATAAATTTTTATGAAGATAAAAAACTTTTTATTCTCAATTCTAAACTGATCATAAAATTTAAAAACATTTTCTTTTACTTTATCTTACCTAGTAAAGGAAACATTTCTTCCCATGACACTATTCTTTTTGACCATTGTAACCCTATTTTTTTATGTTTTAATAATTTTGAAAAATGCATGGAAAAAGAATGGAAGAAAAAACTAATATTTAGTGAAGTTTAACTACTTACCTTTAACTTTTCCAAATGTAGCTGTCAAATAAAATAGAGCAACCAATAACTAAATAAAAATATGTCAAAAGTGGTTACTTTCACATTCCATGATTTGTTTCTATTCAACTTACTTGTGTACAATAGTTATGAGCTCCTCTACAATATTTCCATTCAGTAAAATATCCATTTTCACAAGTTCTGCAGTTTGGTAGCCCGCATCTTCATAATCAAAACTAACAAGGAAAAATGTCCAACTAATAAATAAACATTATACTTCCCAAAAGATTACATTTTTTTTTCAAAACATCTTTTCCTACACTGCCATACCTCCCCCAAAAGACTTAACTTTCCATCAAAATATTACATATACATTTCAGATGAATGGATCTAAATGACCACAGTAAGGAATAAACTTCACCATCTTTACACTTATGAGGTGAGGGCAAAGGCGGGGGAACATGCTCTAAATGGGGAAGGAAAAGATAGTGATAAGCTAGCCTAGGAAAATGGGTAATTGAAGGCAACTGTCACTTTCTTCCCAATGTTCCCGCCCCACAGCTGGCTGGCTATAAATAATATTACATACCAATGGGGCGATCTCAAATTCATAAGTTGGGTTCTGTTTAGTTTTCTATTTCCAGTTAAATATATGCTATCGCATTGACAAAGAGCCACTAATGATTGAGCCTTATGGATGTCAGATATGGTTCTTCAGTCTGAACATTTACAGGGCTTTTATGAGGATGACATAACACATGTAAAGCACTTTATAGGACCCAGTGCATAAAAACGTGTTTGGAGCGGAGCCTACAGCAGGGCCTAACCTAGCAAATACAGTGTATTACTGTACTGTACAGTGTTTAGTGTCAGCCATTAATATTAATAATATTGTTAAAGCTTACGATGTTAATCAAAACACAGGTTTAACTTATAAAACAAAGTCTAATAAAATTTCAATTATGCTTACATGTCTTCCCAATTAAGAACAAGAACAAATGTATTCTTACTGTCATAATTTTTTAAAAAGCTGGTACCTAGAGCTACAAATGTGTTTCATTTCTAAACCATGAAAGGTGCAAGGTGACAGTAATATTCTCTAAGACCAGGTTACTGCCTAAAATGTTGCTAAAAATTCTCTATCTCTTTAACAAACATCATTAAGCATAACATGTTAAGTACTATGCAAAATATAAAGATTATAAAGAAAATATAAAGAAGAGATTAGGTACTCTTGCTGGTCAATATTTCAAAAAACTTTGTTCAAGTATCTGAATTGCCCATTAAATATTTACCTAGCATATCCAGAAGACAGGGATTTCAAAGAATCATAAAAGTCCACCACAATTTCATTCAAAGGTAAGAGATACTTAAGCATAACTCTATTTTGATCAATAAACACCATATTCTTCTGAACTGCTCTTCGAGCCTAAAATGGGCAGAATAAAATATATTGAACGATCGCCTATTCAAATAATGATTTGAAATGAATATAGTCAGATGTCAATTACCTACTTAAATATTTCCTTATAAATGCTAATAAAGAGTGTACAAAATGAAGGAGTATTTCCTTAATGGTGTACTAAAAACTTGCAAGCAGTATTTACAATATAGGAAGAACGATTTTATATTTTAGTTATAGTATACACCAAAGATTTTGATCCTCTGTATTTAACAATTTTATCTTTTAAATGAAGTATTTCATTTAACCATGAGTCAAATATAACTACCGATCAAGTCAAAGTTCTAATTTCTGATTTTATAAATAAATAAACTTAGGTTCAGCAAAATTAAGTGACTAACCAAAGTTATAATCTAGATTGTGATAACAATTAAAATTCAAGTCCACTCATCATCATTTGAGAATTCTTTTCAATATATGTCAAATAAAGTATTTCAAATAGGTACTTTTGAGGACTATGATTACATCCAGTACTTGGAATAAATCATTTATTACAATACGGTGAGAACTAAAGCAAAATGGAAAACACCTTCCAATTAAAGGTGTGTCAAGTATTACTATTACATTTTCAACTATATTTAATATCAAATACTCAAATAGTCTAAAAGAAATTAAACTTTTATCTACTCCGGATAAATAAGTGTAAAATTTCTTTCCTTTGGGGTAAAACATCTAGTAAGTTAACAAAGTTGATCAAAACTCTGGCTCTATTTTTCTTATTTGAAATCAAAGTAATTTTTAAAACATATGTCTCTAAATCCCTATATAGATATCTCTATATATGTATATGTGTATAAATACAGGTCTTTATGAATATTTATTATAAATTCTGAGGAATCTTTCAAAACTGCTTAAAAGGACGAAAATTTTCTTTTATATTAAATTGTATTACACTTACTTGGCAAAGCGTCACTATTTTTCCAGTATATTCATCTGGTGTTATAATGGTGCCCAAAACAACTGGCTCCAAATATTCTGTTACTTTTGATTTATCAGGGAACTGTGCAGGATTTATGATTGTAATTTCCTTTTCTCTGTATTCCTAAAAATAAGAAATATCACCAACAGTTAAAAGAAATCTTAATAAATAATTACCATGTTTTAATTTAAAGTGTCTGTTAAAATTTACTTTGTTATTGAAACTGTTGGAATTAATAAAAACAACAGAATTCCTAAAAGTTAGACTATCTTAACATGCTTTCAATTTAAAAACCCTCCAACTGCCCTGGCTGGTGTGGCTCAGGGGACTGAGCGCTGGCCTGCGAACCAAAGGGTCGCCGGTTCGATTCCCAGTCTAGGGCACGTGCCTGGGTCGCGGGCCAGGTCCCTAGTAGGGGGTGCATGAGAGGCAACCACACACTGAGGTTTCTCTCCCTTTCTTTCTCCCTCTAAAAATAAATAGATAAAATCTTAAAAAAACAAACAAACCCAAAACAAAAAATCTCTCCAACTGTATCATTTAACAAGCAATATAGTCTGGTAATTAAACATTTACTAAACATATTTCATGTATAATTTAGAAAAATATGACATTAATAATACATTTTAATCTAGTCTTTATAAGACATTATAATCAGTTTCCATAGTTAATTTTGTTGGAAAATACTTACAGATGCCAAAGTTGTTATTTCTTTAAAATAAACAGATTGCCACTTTGTTGGAATACAGTGTTCCCTATCATTAACTTAAAATCTAAAATTTCCTACAGCCAAGTAGGATGAATACTTCATTTTTTTAAATAAGATAAATTACTTACAACCAAAAATATATTCATTATCTTTGCACAGGACTTAGAATAGTATTTTCAGAACTAATTTAATAACAGACTAGTATTGATAATATGGGTATTTTATCAAGTAAAATGCTGCATAAGTTATTTCTCACATAGTTTATCCATCACTAATCATAGGGTAACTCAATTTTTATAGCAATAAAAAGAAATCAAGAAATACTTAGTTTTAATAGGCAGTCGGCTAATGGTGTGCCAAGTGACCCCAGCATATTCTGCACACACACACATACTTAGTTTTCCCTTGTGTCCTGGTTCACAAAAGTACCTTTATCAATTTTGCCGATGAAAGGACAGCTTTATATGGAACAGTAGGGGTTGTCAAAATAACTGAAGCATTATATTCTTGTTCTAGTCGCTGGTTGAAAACTTCCATATGCAAAAGTCCAAGAAATCCCAATCTGGGGAGAAAAAGCCAAACTCCAAAATGTTTACTTCCAGTGGACTCTATATTGTTACTTTGTGGGAAAGGGTGGAATCAAAAGTCATTCAAACAATTCACAACATAATTAAATGCTAGCATAATTTCATTAAGTAAGGTTCCAATGTTGCATTGGGATTCTATTTAAAATTGCTATAAAACTTGCCTATAGAATTACGAATCCACAGTGTGAAATAGGAACATATTATTTTATTTCACTTTACACTAAAATGAAACTTATGTTCAGAAATAGTCAAGAGTAATAAACAATTTAAGCTTTACTGTTCAATAAACATGGAGTCCTACAATGTAACTGAATCTTACCTCCAACCAGCACCTAGGGCAAGGCTGCTATCCCGATGAACTGTCACACTGGAATCATTTAAAGTCAGTTTTTCTATAGCACTCTTCAGGTTATTATATTCAGACTGATCTACAGGGTACATTCCTAAGGACATAGTAATTTCTAATTATCACATGTCAAAGGTTTCTTATATTTCATTCACTAAAATATTACTTTGCTAAAACTACGTATATTAAGCTACACTGACTTTAAAGTATCTTGCAAGTCTCATAGACTTAATGAATTTACAACTGGATTCATACTGCAAGTGATCTTTTTATGATTTTGTGAAAATATAAGGAAAACAAAAAAGAACCATGAGAATTAGGACTAGGAAAATACATTGTGTTTATTTCAAGAAAAAAAAAAAAAGGAACACATTTCACAACCAGAAATGAGACTCCATTAACAGGTACATAAAAAGCATAGGGATGGAAACTACACTGGATTCTTAATTCTCTATGACATTATCCATTAAAACAAAAGATAAATTTTGCATTTTTCAATTCACTGATAAAAACTATGAAGTTACTGATTCATCAGATTCTCTTTCATCTGACACCTCAAGCCCTTACCTCCCAAGTCCTCTAAAATCCAAATGATTGACAGCCTATAAACAAAGTTCACAATTCCCAGTGAGAGATACTTAAGGGAGAAAAACAAGGTCTGAATGGACACCTAGCACAGAGTAACTTCACGATCTTCACGGTCTTCCTTTCCCAAATGTATGTAATTAAGCACAGTAGTCCAGGTTTTTGAAGTTACACATCTGTGAGGTGACACACTTCTCTGCCTTGTCTACGCTAGTACAATATTAAAGGCCAGCTAAGGGAAAGGTACGCAGTAATAAGTTAGATAAATATTCCAAATATAACAACCTACTCTCTAAGGGAACAAGTAGGAAATCCATAGTACTATGCTCTCCCATATCACAGAGCTCATTTCTTAAGAAGTCCTAAAAGAAATTAGGAAATTATTTCCCACATTAAGTTTTACTTACACATATGAAATTAGCTAATGTGTAAATAGAACAGACACACAAAAACAGTATCATGGAATTAGCTGTTATTTAAAATGAGTATTTCTGGTAATGTTTATTTCAAAGGACAGAAAACACTGACCCTCATCCTTTGAATATGCGAGCTCCTCACCTGCAAACACCATTGGTTTCGCTGATTTAAACCCAGGCAAGGGCTCCACTGGTTGCTTATGTAAATATAATGTATCTCCTATTTGTGCTTCAGTCACATCTTTCATCCCAGCAATCAGATAGCCCACCTGTCCTGCATATCTAAATAAAATTATTATATGGAGATATTTACTGCTTTAATGGTTCAAGTGCATACTCACAATAAGCTCTACCTTTCTTGGAAATGATCACTTTCCACACAAAACTTCAGGAAACTGAAACTAAGTGCTGCGTATCAATTCTCAACTCTAAGGATAATCAGCTAAAGCACATACCGTGCCTTAAAACCAATTACCAACAATAAGCCCAAGGCCTTTTTCCTGACTCTGCCCACCTTTGCATGGTCAACAACCAACTAAATATAATGTAAATGTAGTGAAAGCAGTAAGTGCAGAAACGGAAAACACTTTTTGTAGTCTAAAATGCTACTTACGAATTGTGTTACAAATGTGCCTTAAAAAAAAAGCAGAAATTAATGAATTCTCAACAAATCTGACATCTATCTGATGTTTCTTTTGTAGGAAAAGAGCAAATCATAAGATTTCAGAGTTTTAGCATAGGATTTTTATTATTTTTTTTGTAAGCACATTTCCTACATAACAACACACTGAAGTAACGGTCAGTAAGTTACATATGGCAGAATACAGACAGACTTTAGAAATGTTTGAGTAAAATTAAGATAAACTGCTTTATGACTCTCAAATAAAAAATGTAATGAGTTAAATGCGCTAGTTTCAGACATATGATATTAAACTATCAAGTGTGACTCATATAGTCACCTTGTTCAGTATCTTAATTTTTATAGATAAAAAACAAAGACCACAGAAAGCTCTATGTTCCAAGGCAATTTATCTCATCCATATCTGGGGTGCTGAGGGGGCAGGTATTCAAATATTCACAAGGGAATGCAGAACTCAGTTTTTCCAATGCACACTACCCTGCTAACCCCACACCCAGGAATTTGAGTTAAACAAAGTTCTGCCATGAATTCCACACTAAAGGAAAGAATTATGACATTTTTCACTACTTTTATATTGAAAAAATCTAATTATAACAAATTAAATGTCAAAATGATACTCAATATGAACAAGGCTATGAAGGGAACTCTCTCTTCCCTGTCTCATCAAATACATCAATAGAGAATCCTACCTGCACTGGGTCACGAAATTAATTATGACTAGACAAAAGGCATAAAAAAATGTATCACATTTCTATTATCCTTCACAAATTACATTTCTCTCAAAAGATTATTCACCAGGTAGTTGCATTAAAAAATCAAGTTTTGGTGTTTTTTTTTTCCTGAGTCCCCAGACTAGGATCATTGTAAGTGTACCAAGCTGAGAAAGGATGAGACAGAAACATACGAGGGCATTTTCATTACTATTGTACTACTTACAGTGTATGAGCTGGCTGCTCATTAGGATTCAGCACTCCTACTTCATTAACTTCATATGCCTTTTGAGTATGCGCAGATACAATTTTGTCTCCTTTTGAAACCACTCCATCAAATAATGCTACATTGGCTATCACACCCCTATACTGGTCAAAGGTGGAGTCAAACACCAGCGCTCTCAGGGGATTTTTGCGATGTACTTTAGGACTATTAAAAATAAGTAAAAAGTAAATACGCACATGGTAAATTAAAACCTTAATAATAAAATGCCTATTTTAACTCAAGTACTATGCTTAATTTATTCTAGTCCTTGAGAAAGGCTAGAAACTAACAGCCAAAATAAAAAGATCTTTCTAATAAAATAAGGTATATGTCTATTTTCATGTAAGTTTTAATTCAATCTCAAGTTTTAAATAAATGACTGTTTTAAAATCACTTATAAAACTGATGAAATATATTTGTTCAGTATTAAAGTAAAGAACGGTAACTGTCAAAGTATTTAACTCTCCTTATTACATTGATTGTTAAAAGATCCCTATCACTTTTTCTATTAATTTTCTGTACTGCATTTGCTTTCTATATTACTAAAAATAGATTAAAAAACTTATTTTCTTTGAGCACAAGAGTATATTTTCTATATCTACTGAACTAAAACAATAGATCATACTGATGGTCTTTGTACTATTAAAGATAAACAGTGTAAAAATAGCAAAAGACTTACGGGGGTATTCTTTTAATGACTGCCTGAAGAACGCTTTCAACATTTGTTCCAAGTTTAGCAGAAATCTAAAAATATATATGTAAAAAGACAAACATTTAAATTTAAAATTCTGCCTTTCTTCTATCCTGGTGACAGAGCTTTATGAGCAGAATAAATAAAGAATTCTAACAGTTAGCAATTTGTTTAAAGAACATCGTGAAAGTAAACACAAAGCATATAGTATATTGACACATGTTCCTGCAGTGCAGTTAGGTGACTCCATGGTTCTCGGATTAAATTCCACGAGCATTCTGATTATAGCATTGTAAGGGCAATGGACTGAGTTCAAAAATTCTAGGTAACAATCATGACTCTGCATGGAATGTATGACTTTGACACACATATACTTCTTTGAGCTCCAAGTTCTTCATCTGATAAATAATTATTCAAATTTTGCCTAAATCTCGAGGTGATTGTATGGACAGAATAAACAATCTAAGTGTCTGCATACAGGTGATATATAAGGCATATTATCACTATTGTTCTTACACTGAAAAAGCCAAGGCTCAAAACACATGTCAACGGCTGATCTTTGCCATCACCAGGAATTGCACTGTCTCTGAAATTTTGATTTCAAGTCCCAGTCCCTGAACGTGGCTCTTACTCTTCAAACTCCCTCTAGATCAGTTTTTCAACTCAGCAATAAAAACATTTTGGGCTGATTACTTCTGTTTTGGGGCATATTCTGCATAGGATATCTGACAGCATCCGTGGAATCTCACCTATCCACAAGATGCCAGTAGTACCTACCCCTCACTGTGACCACAAAAAAAAAACATCTTCAGAACATTGCCAAACGTTTCCTGGGGCACAGAACTAACCCCTACTGAGAACCACTGCTCTAGACTCTAGTACCTTGTTTGAACAGTCCTTAAAGATCATGACCTCTAATTCACTGAACGGACGACTTTTTAAAATTATCCATTAGTCCTCCACTCCCTTTTTTCCAGTTGAGACTCCAAGCTCCACTATTTACAATCATTGCTCAACCACTTTCTATTCTCTAAGATAAGCAGATGATAAAACCTCAACCATGACTGTGTCCAACTATATTGCCTTTTCTATGCTTATAATCAGAGCAGCTTAACACAACTGGAGAAAAATCAAGTAACTGGTCTGGTTAGTTTCTGGTGAATTCATGACCACAGGTTTCACTACGTAGTTAACACTTCCCGGCAGTCCCAGGATGCATCCTGTAGTAAATTCACACTATCACACCCAGTAAGGTAATGCACCCCATCTTCCTTCAGTCTACACATTTTCCCCTCCCTCTGTTGACAATTTAGCCTCGCATTTCATTTAAGGAAACAGAAAATGTCAACAACTTCCTTATCCAAATATACAAATCCATCTGCACCCTCTTTGCCTCCTCTCTTGTGAAAATCTGAGAATCATTCCCCCTTTCTTGAAAACTCAATCCTTCCACGCATCTATTCTGAATCATACTTTCTCTAATCCTTCTCAAGTTCTTACTCATAACACTGTAAAAACTGACAATAATGTAGTCTGACTCCTAGGACTTCTCTTCTATCTGCACTTTCCCTGTAGGAAACTGCATGCATTTCCATGGCTTCAACAGCACGTACATGCTAATAACTCCCGTATTTATCTCTGACCCAGCCCCTCTATGATACCTGGATTGTAGATCTATGCAATTATCTCTACTTGGATGTGTACCAGGCATTTCAAACTTCTGTCCAATACAGAGCTTTTTACTTTCCCCTATATCTATTTCTCCACAGGTCCTCTCCGTTTTAATACGAATATTGGATTAGTTGTTCAAACCCAAAGACCCCCGATCTGTCCTTTTATTTCACTTCTTTACATGTAACCTGCTAGCAAATATTTTATATCTACAAAATACACACCGAATTTGCCCACTTCTCTAACATTACATCACCCACTCAGCCACCACCATTTCGGACCTGGGCTACTGCTACTGCAAGCTGATTTCCTCATCTCTTCTTACTCTTCTCCAATCCATTCTCTGTAAGTCCTGAATGATCAATTTATTTCCTCTCTTGCTTTAAATCCTTTCACTATCTTAGCATAATTTTAAAACTCTGTAGTACAGCAAGATTCCCAGCATGACTTGATTCCCACCTACTGGTAGAAGGACATCTCATTTAAATTGTCTCTGTTTTGTTCCTTAAATATCTCAACCCTTGCCAAACAACCCTTGCCTTTCCTCTTGTTCCTTCCTCTTCCTAGAATGCAAATGTCACAAGTCTTCATTTCTTTAGGTCTTAGTCCTTCAGAGAGGCCTTCCCTAAATTACTGTGTAACACCTTTTTTCCATTGGTAACTATGGTATTCCACCTGAAACAATACAAGCTGTTGAATGAATTTCCATGACAAGATCTGTCTCATTCAATTATCAAAATGCTTACTTCTTTGTTTACTTATTTAAGGACTGCCTCCCAAGTAGAATGTAAACAGTGAGATGGGATCTTATCTGCCCTGTTCACTGCTGTGCTCCTAGCTGGCACATACCAAGTAAGTATCCGAATGAGTTTTGCAAAGATGTATTAAAATTAGAATAGTTCATTGAACTTTAATATAACAATCCAAGTTTTGAAACCAAAATTTCAGGACTGCCTTATAATAGGTTCACTTCATATTAAAAAACCATTTCATTCTCTGTGTATGTGTATATTCAAGGGAAAAAAAAATGATTGCTTTTTCAGTCATTACCAAGCTGTATGTAATCATCCCCTGTTAGGTTAAAAAAACAAAAAACTCATCACCTGAAATTTGTTTTTGCAAAAATTAAACACGATTGAAAGTGAAAGCTAAACATTAAAATGTTGCACTGAGCACTGACCTACATGCTACACAAGCATGTAACATAGCACAATTTGGATGTGGCTATTTAACACCCAAACTGGCATTAGAAAGGTAAAGTTAACAATTCAAATTTAAAATAGCGTTACCTTTGACACATATAAAATCTATTGTTTCCTAAGATTATTACTCTAGCTAGCTCTTTATTAAAAAATGTCATTTGTCAATTCCGAGAATACATACAAATGCACTGAAATTAGTATGAACCTGCTCTTCAAAGAAATTATTCCCACAGAGGCAAAATGGCAAACAAAAAATAATATGGCTATGCAGAACCTACATTTTGGTCCCTGCACACTAGCTATCTAGATGTGTAATCTTAAAAAGTGATAACATTTTTGAGCTCATTCTTTCAACTGTATCACAAGAATAATTTCTATCTGTTCTAACCATGTAATAAGAATTTTTGGTGAGGATCATATGAAATGTTAATAAGAACTTTGTAAAACTATAAAAACACTATGTAATGATGGGTAATCAAATAGGGTAGTCTGAAATTTCACTTAGGCCAATTATCTGAGATTTTCAAAAGTTTTGGGGGAGAAAAAGGTATTTTACCTTAATACATTCATCACTTGGAATATCAAACACCTTTTCAATTTGTCTTTCAACCCTTTCAGGATCAGCGTTCTTCAGATCTATCTTTAAAAAAAGGGAATTCATTGTCTTAATTTAATAAAAATAATATTACATATTAAATAATAGTATTTGGAGATAGTTAAAAATGTAACTGGCCCCTCTATAATTTTTCTTTCTAAAGTACTAAAATAACCCAGGGATAGGGAATACAATTTGAATAAACATGGCCACCGAAAAACAGAGGGCAGACAACAGAGTATGCAAAAAAATTAGGCAGTTAGCTACTCAGAGTAGGAGAAGAGTTCAATTCAACTTATTACTTAATACCATGTAAACAGGTTTTATAAGTCAGACATACAACTTACAACAACAAACTGTACTGCCTATGGGTCAATCTTGCTTCTTTAAAACTTAACTCCAATATCAAAAAATATACTGAATGCAATGCAGGTTTTTAAATTAAAATTCTTGATTTATTATTTAAAAAAATAAAAGTTAGGGTGTTTCACAGTGGTCAGTTTTATACCTAACTGTTACATGAGGTCTGTCCAGGGTAAGTCCATCCATTGTTAATATAACGAGAACAGTTTGCACGACATCGATGTAACCTGGCAGCCAAGGAGAGTGGACTGGAATGCACATGCATGAACGGTGACAACTTCACTGTACTAGTCAGTGGGGGAGGTACACGCCATTAAGTGAGTACATGTACTGTGTGGCCATCACATTCAAAATGAGAGAGTAGAGCAAAGAATATACATCAAATTTTGCACTAAGCTTGAACATTCCTCTGAGGAAATTATTTGGATGATTCAGAAGGCCGCATCTATGGGCAACTGGTGATTGGCAGCATCATCACAACAACACACCTGCTCATGCATCATGTCTCGTGCAGAGTTTTTTTGGCTAAACATCACATCACAGGTGACTCAGTGACCCTACAACCCAGACTTGGTACCCTGTGCCTTCTGTCTTTTTCCGAAACTAAAATCACCTTTGAAAAGAAAGAGATTTCAGACCAATGACAAGATTCAGGGAAATATACCAGGGCAGCTGATGGCAACTGGGAGAACTGCGTGAGGTTTCAAGTGCCTACTTTAAAGGGATTGAGGGGTCATTGTCTTATGTACAATGTTTCTTGTATTTTGTATCTTCTTCAATGAATGTCTCTATTTTTCATATTATATGACTAGATACCTTCTGTACAGACCTTGTATTTCATGCATAACATGTAGATCACATGCTCCTTTTCTTTTCCTGTACATACACAGTTTAGTGTAACGGATACATTTTAGCCATCCCACATGCATCCTTTCCTGCAGAAACAGCCCTCTATCACTCCATGTAATTTAGAGTAATTATTTTCTCAACTACATGCAAGGTTACAGGGGTATGTGTTACAATTCTGTCACATGCCATTCAAAGAAATAAAGCCCACAATATATTTAATAATTAGTGAGGTCCCTCATATAAAAAAATAGTACACTCGATATTCAAACACTAAATTTACTTTAAGAAAGTAAAGTAAGAAATAACGTCTCATTGAAATTACCTTGTTTATAACTGGAATTACTGAGAGCTGTGCTTCAAAGGCAAGAAAGAAGTTTGCTACAGTTTGGGCTTGAATACCCTGGAACATCAAGACATAGGATACTGAGACACTCATTCTACCATCTAGCACAAAACTTGTAATTCAAGATCATTCCACACACGAGCAGAAGCAGAGGTGTAAGGCAAACTCTGGTATCTATACTTCCATGCCTTGATTATTCTCTGTGAAACTCCTTTCACTTCAGGGAACACTTATTGGAGGGCACTGTGTTAGGTATTACAGACACAAAGGCGACAAAGACCCTCAAGGTCATCAAAGCCTACTACAGGGTACAGTCATGTGATGCCATTTATAAAGCCCAGTACCGTGTATACAAGGTACAGGCTGACTTTCCCTGACAGAATCAGGGAAGGTTTAACCCAACAAAAAAATCTCTGGATTTTGAATGAAGAGTTTGTGAGAAACTGAACATATTAAAAGCTTATTTTAAATAGCATATCATAGCTCTTATATGGTTATTCCCTGAACAGGTTTCTGTGGACTGTTTACAACACACACACAAAAAATGATAATGTCATTGGCATGTTTCTTTAAACCTAACACTTCCCATATTATTACCTTAAAATCACCCAAAATGGTCTCAAAAATAAACATTTTCCAGTTTTGCTAAAAATTGATATGGAAAATTCAGATTAAAAGCTGTTAAAAATTGAAGGTTTTTTTGGTAGGATGTATGTATGACATACTTCAACCAAAACTACAATTGAACAGCCCTGGCTGGGTGGCTCAGTTGGTTGGAGCATCATTCTGTACACCAAAAGGGTGAGGGTTCAGTTCCTGGTCGGGGCACATATCTAGGTTGTGAGTTTGATCCCCAGTCAGGACATATATGGAAAGTAACCAATCAATGTTTCTTTCACATCGATGTTTCTCTCTCTCTCTCCCCATTCCTCTCTCTCTAAAATCAACACACATATCCTCCAGTGAGGATTAAAAAAGTAAATGTAACTGAACAAATCCTCTGATCAGCTTAAAAATTTTAAAAGATGAACTGCTTCACAAAAAATTATACTGTTATAAAACTTTACGTTAACAGGACCAAAACATATGATTTTGGTTAAGTAATACAATAAACTTTATTTTTTTTAAACACAAAAAATTCTATTTCCAAGCCACATTTTAAGGCAAACATCTTGAAACAACCAAACAGTAAGTCACATCATACAAAACTGAAAATACCTACCTCATTCGCATCAACCACAAGTAAAACACCCTGGCAAGCAGAGAGGGACCTGGATACTTCATAACTAAAATCAACGTGGCCCTAAGAAACAAAAAATATTGATACCTCTAAATGTCAGCTACACATTTTTTAGGAAGGAGCATTATGGCAAATCGACTGATTCTACTTAGTAACGAGTTAATAGGTGTCTTCCGTTTAGCTCATGCTTGTAAAACAATTTACACTTACTAAAGAATGAGAAAAGAAAAAGCAAAGTTAGGTGTTTAATGTTCAGTTCAAAAATGAAACAAAGATCTCTTTACACTATTAGTCCAAGGCTGTCTCTAACAATGGAGACAAAATTAGTATTAAAGTTACCGGTGTGTCAATGAGATTCAAAAGGTACTGCTTTCCCTCATGATTATAGAAGAGAGATGCTGTCTGTGCTTTGACAGTGATTCCTCTTTCTCGTTCCACTTGTAATTTATCAAGAACTTGCTTATTATTCTTTGTTTTATCAATCGTCCCTACAAATAGAAACACATATTTATATGGGTTTTTAAAAAGAAACAATGCTGCATATGAAATTAAAACCCAATTTAAAAAGTATGGTAAAAGTATCAATTATTCATTGCCATCAATCAGGTATAGAATATAAAATGAAAATACCTGTTAATTCCAGGAGCCTGTCAGCTAAAGTACTTTTTCCATGATCCACATGTGCAATGATGCTGAAATTTCTAATATTTTCAACAGGGAATCTAGACATATCAAGTTTTTCCTAGAAAGAAGAAATATTGTATTTCTGTTTACAAATTTCACACAATATGAAATAAGTATACGGATTCAAAGACTATTATTTTAGCCTTCTCTGAAAAACTTCATTTGTAGCATCTATATTGTTCATATCATTACTCTGACAATAAAGTCACACATGGCTAAACTCATAAGCAATGAATTATAATATGACTCACTGAATATGTTAATTTCACTGTCAAAGGTAACTACACAGTTAAGTAAAAGTCCTTCACAATATTTCTACCACTAAGAGGGTCAATGAGGAACAGAATTTTCATGAAAGGGGAACACAAGATACCTAGAACTCATGAACTGCCTTAGAGCACAGAATCTAGCAAAACCCCTAGAGGTCAAAAATGCTACCAAAAAGCTGGAAAAAAACAAAACAAAACAAAACAAAAAAACAGAAATGCTTTGCCACTGCCACACATTTAATTGCCAGTTAGGTCTATTTAGAAATCTGTGCTCCTGAGTCTTCAAAGTTTAATTTAGATACCATTTTGTTACTCAGCAACTTCTCCAAGGAGGGAAAAAGATCACCTCTGCCAAAAACAAAACAAAACAAAACAAAAAAACGCTCTTATTTAATAACGAAATTCAAAAGTATTTTAAAATATAACTCCTCATTTTTAGTTGCATACATAGTCTTTAATTTTACTGACACTTATTATAAACTGCTAAAAAACTGGGATTCAATTAAAATGTGTCAGTTTTTTGGTACTCTAAACATTTTATTTTTCCAATAAAATCGTTATTTTATAATCAGCAAAAAAAAATCTCATGAAATTACAATGAAAAATATTCTCTTTACGTTTCCTTTTTTATAAATGCTCCCATATAAGGCAGACAGTAACGGAGCAACTATATCTGACAGAAATTCGTCAGAACTAAACCTGACTTGTTTGCCCTGTTAGTTTTTTTCCCCCACCATACAACTCAAGAGCTACACAGGACTACAACACATTTAAGAACTTTCAACTGCAATATAAATTCATTCTAAATACCACATTTTAGAAATGGGCAAAACTAATTAGTTTTATGTAAAGTCTTATTTTTTCAAGTTACTCAGAACTTGCAATCAATTACTTCACTTTTCATCTAAAGTATATCTCTTCATAGTTATCAGATAGTGTAGTTCTAGTGTTGCTGAACTCCCACCTTCTCCAACCACAAGAACAGTCAGAATTACACAAGTTTGCTTTGGCTGAGTAAAACACAATAATTACAACAAAAACTAAGGTATACCCAGCACTTCGTATATTCTAGGTGTTAAGACTAAAAAGTTTATGCCCTGCATTGTGCAATCCTCACAAAAAGGCTTTCCATGTTTTAGTGGCATATCAACTAAGAAATTTAAAATTTACAGAAAGGTCAAGTAGCTTGACCAGGTCACATGGCTAATAAATTTCAAGAAAATAAAGGTTAATTCTAGTTGCTTCCTCAGTAGGATTTTAGGAGTATTAAAGTAATATATGCAAGCCATTCAGCCCAGTGCCTCGCATAAGCAATGAATTAGTTTTTGACAGCACACCTGCGGCCACACATAAAGTGACTTGTCCAAGGCCACTCCGGTGAGCGGTGGAGAAGGCAGAAACTCCAGCGGCGCGCGTGCTCAGCTCCGCCTCCTCTACAGAATAGCTACCTGCGTTCACAGGTAATCTTAGGAAGCCCTTCAAATTTCCAAATTCGTAAGCAGCACCCTCCCAATTTTTAATACGTGGCTAATATGAAACTAAGGGGCGGTCACCTTGCGCTCTGCAGAACTGTAGAGCCTGCCCAGACCCCACGACTCGCCACCAGCCGCACGGGCCCGCGCGCGGGGAGGCCAGGGCAGCCCCCAACAGGCAACCCGGGTAACCCTTGCGGCGACCGCGCGTCCGGGCCACCAGCCCGGACCCACAAGAGTCCACATCGCCTCTCGCGACAGAGGCGTCAGGAGAGAGTCCCGAAACGCGAAGGCGCCATTGCCCGCGCCGCTCGGTTTTCTCCAAAGTGCCGCAGCTAGGATCCGGCGAACAGATTTCAACCAGACTTTCGGAAACCTAGGGAACACTGTGGACTAGGTGCTGCCCGCCGCCGTCCACACGTCAAAAGACGTCACGACGCCAGCGTGCCTCCGCGCAAGGGTTTAAGAAAGTCACGTGAGGGGAGGAGCTCCCCAGTGATTTTCATAGCGTGAATTTAGGGTTTAGCTCCTTACCACGTGGCAGAATAATAAACAATTGTTTTGAAATGTGGAATCTAAATGTATTTCCCGTGTTGGCTATGGTTAGAGCTAATTTTTTAGCACTTCTGAAAGGAAACTGGTGGTAAAATGATTGCAATGAATCCTAGAAAAGTTTTGGTCAAAAGTGAAAGTGGGAAGAAGTTACACTCTGGATGCCCTAATGTCTCCATCATCTTCAAGTTTTGATTTAAACAAATGTTTACCTAAACAAAGCACCCCTGGCTAGAGTAGCTCTGGATTGAGCACCAGCCTGCGAACCAAAGAGTTGCTGTTGGATTCCCCAGTCAGGGCACATGCCTAGGTTGCCTGCCAGGTCCCCAGTAGGGGGCGCTGGAGAGGCAATCACACATTGATGTTTCTCTCCCTTCCCTTCTCTCTAAAAATATAAATAAATAAAATCTTAAAAAAATACTTCTGACTTTAAAAATATATGTGTATAATAACAAAACGAAAAACCTAAGAACTCCAAATCAGCTTACTAAAGAAAATATTATTGCCAGTACTTCTGATACCCAAAAGTGACACTCTCTCCTCAATCCCATTTCCCCCCTCTCCTTTACAGGAAAAATTTTATAGTATTTAGTTTCCTTTTCTTCTGTTTAATTCTACCACATTTACAAATATATCATGAAACAATGTAGTGTTTTTTGCTGTATGCTTTTCAACTTTATGTCAATGAATAATACTGTATGCATATCTCTAACTTACTTTTCCTACCTCCAAGATATTTTAGATTGATTTATGTTGACACACATAGCCATAATTCATTTTTTATCATTGAACACTGTATAGTATTTCTCTGTATCAATATACAATAGATATACAAATCTACATCCCTTCTCCTGTGATACCCCCCTTTAGTTTAAATTATTACCATCCATTTAAGTTTCCTAGAGGGAGTCAAAGCTTCCAAAATATAAGTGTTAAAATAGACATAAATTATTAGTATTTTATTCATCCCACAGCTAACTGAAGAGAACCTACAGGAAATTTGTATATGTAATTATTAGTTTATTAAATAGAACAAACTTTGTATCAAAAATGTAAAATGTCAGAATTAACAAATCAGAAGAGTTCTTGGGTAAATGGTTGGTGCTCAATAAATATTTCCAAGGTGAATGAACTTACAGTGTACAATATGCATATTGCAGAATATGTGAAAAAATTGCTGGACTCAGAAGAGATAAACTAAAGGATTCAAGAAAGAGCTCTCATGTATCATATTACAAATACTCTGTATATGATATATATGTATGCATAAAAATATTTTAAGTAGTTGCTCAAGATAAATTTTTATTTGTATCCAAGAGATGTTTATAACAGTGCTATGCTAACTACAAATACATTATATCATTCATCTCAATATTGTTTTTACTAAAGTATCCAATGCCAACTGAGTATGGGGGCAGAACTGGTACATTCAAGCTCAGAGGTAACACAGTCTATAGCAGTTGCTCTTACACCAGATTCCATATTCCATTAAACACTTGTAGAGGCTACAGGAGATGGTGAGAAAAAGGAAGAGCACCTGAAGGTGCACCCTCACTTCAGTTAGATTAGGTGATGTTTGATCTGTTTTAACTACTGGGCTTTTGCAGAAAACATCCTTAGCTTTCACTTAGGATGTGTATCACCATATTCCATTATCAAAAACTTTCAGTTATGAGATTGACCTTGGAAATCCCCTATCCCAACCCATTTGTTTTATACCTACCCAGCTCCACTCTAGCAGAAACAGCAACCAAAGTATTCTGAGCAATAAACTAAATATAGAATACTTGCTATACTAAATATAGAATACTTGCTATAGAATACTTGCTATAGAATACTTGCTATACTGCATACGCATGCGGCCCGGGATAGCTGTGAATGCGGCCCAACACAAAATTGTACATTTACTTAAAACCTTTTTTTTGTTCATCAGTTTTTGTTAGTGTTTGTGAATTTAATGTGTGCCAAAGACAACTCTTCTTCTTCCAGGGTGGCCCAGAGACACCAAAAGGTTGGACGCTCCTGAAATATACAAAAAGATACATCCCAGATGCAAAAATATAACATGGTTCTCCTAATTTTTTAAGACTAATTAATCAGTATGTCTGGCCAGAAAATTTCTAGCCTTAACTTATAGGTACATCTGTACCTTTTCTATAATTGGGCTATGAGAACAAGTTTTCTAGTTCAAGAGAAGAGAGGCACTATTAATAGAAATTTCTTTGAAAACATACTCGTTGATACACATAACTTGGCAGATTACATCTTTACTTCATATAATTTGGAAGAATTCTTCACATAGTTATCAAGTAGTACTTAGAGAAGCAAACAAAGGCTGCTTACCCATGATCCCTTTTCAGTGCTTCAGCAGTTCGATCATCTCAGCTTTAAGTTCATTCAGGAAAATATTTTTTCCCATCATCTGCTTCTAATTTAGCTTTGATTACTAATGGAGTTAAAAGAGCAGCCACATTTGGTTTTGAAGCACTAGAAAATGTTGAAAGGCACAGAGATGGCTGAAAACATAATAAATAAAATTTGCATGGTGACTTTATTTGTATTCAGGTTTAATATTATATTTAAGTTCAAAAGACTCTAGTAGCAAGAAGACAAAGTAATATGTCAAGATAAGTGGTAAACTTGGAAATACGAAAGCAGTTTGATGTTCACAACTGAAAAAACCACCAAACCAAATAATAAACTTGAAATCACTAGGGGGCTTTGTGAGAAATGCCAAGAGTTTTGTTTTGTTTAAAAAAAATAGAAAAGGAAAATCCATTAGATTTATATTATGAATGGTTTGCCTGGTGGAACATCTAGAAGCAAGTATATACAGTCCCCCACCCCCCAAACCCATTTATGCACAATTTCACTTTCTGTACTTCCAGTTATTTCAGTCAACTGTGGTCTGAAAAATATTAAATAAGCAATTCCATAGGTAACAATTCATGTTTTAAATAGTATGCCATTCTAAGTAATGTGATGAAATCTCATGTCGTCTTGCTCCGCCCTGCCCAGAATCGACTGATCCCTCAGTCTACTGCAGCCATGCTACATATATGCTACTTGCCCATTAGTCAGTAAGTAGCCATCTTGGTTATCAGGTCAGCTGACCACAGTATCACAGTGTTTGTATTCAAGTGACTCTTACTTGACTTAATTATGTGCCCATGGCACAAAAGCTGTGATGCTTGTAATTCAGATGTGCTAAAGAGAAACCATAAAATGCTTCCCATAAGTAAAAAGCTATGTATGTATTTTTAAAAATACATAGTATAAAGTATATATACAGGGGTGAGCAAAAGTAGGTTTACGGTGATAATACAAATAAATAATAACAATAATTAATGAATAGTACGAGAATAAAGTGTGTTTATGTACTCATAACTGTAAACCTACTTTCACCCACTCCATATAAATATCTCCTCTAAATTGTGTTTCAAAGTTATTGATATTGTGGAACATTTTTAACACTAGCATACCATAAATAAGTTGTTTCAGATAACATCACAAAAGCCATCACAAGCACTTACACAAAGTTAAAGCCTGTTTATGTTAGGTCAGCTCCCATTTTGCTGTTAAGGCAGCTAAAATGGTGCCACCATGTGTTTAGAGTGGAAAATACAGCTTGGAATTCATATAGTTACATGTAGAAAGAATAATTTCAGCCAAGGTTGTGAAGGGCCTTGAATAAGGTCTTGCTAACTAGCATTTCACCATTATCCATGCAGAAGCCACTGTAAGCAAGGAAATACCACTCTAGGTTCTTGCTTTAGGAAGCTTACTTTGCCAATGGTGTGTACATGAACTGAAGAGGAAAGTGAATGAAGTGATTCGAAAGAAACAGGAGACAGAAAGACGAAAGAGAGTCTCTTATTTTATTTATTTATTTATTTATTTTTAAAGATAAGTTTTCATTTTATTCGAGTAAATATCTGTGACTGGGATTGTTGGTGGAGTGACAAGTATATATTTATTTTTATGAGGAAAAAAACCTCTTTCTAAATGACTGTACCATTTTGTATTACCATCAACAATCTGTGAGAGTTCAAGTGGCTCGTATTCTTAACAACACTTGGAATTGTCAGTATATTTTACTTAGACAATTAATTTAAAATAAGAAAATCAATAATAATAAAGAAAAAATAAATTTTATATTTGCTTTCACTTATGCCTTTTCTAGCACTCTTTTTTTGTTGTTTCTCTTTTCTTTCTTTCTTTTTTAAAAAATAGCCAAGTGCTAGACACAGCCTAAGTGGCCATTGGTAAATGCATGGGTCAAAAAAGTGATACATTTACACAATGAAATACTATGGAGCAGAAAAAAAGAAGGAACTCCTGCCTTTTGCAACAGCATGTATGGAACTGGAGAATATTTTGCTAAGGGAAATAAGATGGTGAAAGACAAATACTATATGATCTCACCTCTAAGTGGAATCTAATGAAGAAAATAAAATAATGAACAAAATAGAACCATAGGCATGGAAACATGGAACAGGCTGAAAGTGACCAGGGGAGGGAGGAGGGGGGTTATGGTGGAAAGAAGGGGAAGAGCCAATGAATGTGTATGAATGACTCAAGGACATGGACAACAGTGTGGGAATTGACTGTGGGAGCAGGGGTTAGGATGGGCGGAGGAGGGCAATGGGGGACAAATTTGAACAACTGTAACAGAATAGCAATAAAAAATGATTTTAAAAAATACAGCCTTTTACTTCAATAATATAGGTGAGACACAGTGAGAGTGTGAATGAATCGCTGACAGAGAATAGGGTGAAAGCATGATTGATAAACATTTTAGAAATTGAAATAAACAGAGTTAATTTGATATATATAGAGAGGGAGAAGTCAAGGGTAACTCCAAATTTCCAGCTTTGGTAGATTGGAAAGTATAATTGATATTTACCAGAATGTGAAATTTAGGTATTCAGTATCTAACAGATAGTTATAAATGGTGCTTGGGAAAAAGGTAAGGGCTGGAGGTTTGGAAACCATATATTAAAAAAATAACAAAAAGTATGGTATTGGGTGAGTTTTTGATGTCAGGGAATAGGAGATAAAATAGCTGAGAAAGAACACTCCTTAGAGGACCCTTTTGTGAAACGGGAGAAAGGGACCTCATGGCCACAGAACAGCGAGTATGAGGGGTGCTTACAGCATTAAGCCACGTGAATTCAAAAATGAAAGCGATGTGGTTATGCTACTGAGAGGACTCACAGTCGAGGGAATAAAGCAATCATATAAAAGATAATTGTACTACACTGATATTTACAAAAGCAACATTCTTACAGTAGAGGGATAACTTCTCTTTCTTCTATTTAGGGTAAAACTTAACTCTTCAGGGGTCCTACTTGAATGTTCCTACTTCTGTTTTTATAAGTGAGCTACTTCTGCATGAAGGAAAAACTGTGATGGTCAAAAATTGTTTTCTCACTATGCACTTACAGTTTTATCATAGAAATTTGCCCAGATTTAGGTTGATTCCAAGGGTTAGCTTTTTTAGATTGTGGAGTATTTACCTTTTTATAAACCTCCATGAGTATTTTTCTGGGAATTATCAGGCAACTTTCTGGTCTAGTGTCATTTTAAACTAGATACCCAACAATTCTTTTTTAAGAGAAAATGAAATTATATTCAAAATATCATCTTGTTACTCTGTATATTACTTTCCCTAGTTCATGTTTTTAAATGAATATATAAATACTACAAAGTACAGAGTCACCCTTAAAAGGGCCTCTCTGTATCAATGTTTGAGTAAATATTCCATGAAGCTAAAACTCTAAGCTTGAAGTAGTTAGTGAGATCCTCGTGGAATCTAAAGAACAAACTGAACTAACAAGGAAAATAGGGACAGACTCATAGATGGAGAGCAGATGACAGCTCGTGGGAGGGGGGAGGAAAGGGGGTAGGCGGATTGAGAAAAAAAGGAAAAGGGGGTCACGGGTTGGACAATAGTGTGGTGATTGCTGGGGAAAGGGAGTATAAGTGGACTAAATACTAATGGAAAAATTACAATGAATATTTTTCATTTTTTGAGGTAAAAAATGTCAAAGATAATTATTATAGTATTAATGAAAGAAAACACTGAAATTTTTTCTTGCCATAAAACACATTAAGCCCTTCGAAATGTATGCATTAAAACAGAATTTTATGCTCATTTTCATGTGACTATGTAATATTCAGGGCTGCAGTGTTAAGCTCATAAAATAGAAGCAGTATGGTCTTTAAAGGTCAGATGTCAGAAACAAATCTTATGTGGTAATAACAAAAGAAGCATGCAGAGAATACTGATCAAAATGTATTTAAAACACACTAATGTGACAGAATGTACTGTATTTTTTTCTGTCTTAAGATTGTAGTACTTTAAGGCACAATGGAATCAATGCACATTAAATTACAATATAGATTGCCAACATAATTACTATCTAAACATTTGTAACAAAGAACCCATTCCTCTGTCAGCAGAGATAGAAAATGACATTGTATTTTCTTTTTGGTTTATTGGCAGCTTTGTTTAGTTGAAAAATATGTTTTGGAGCTTGCAAATAAATATTATTTTATGTTTTCAAACAGGTACATTCTTAACCCCAGATTTGACAACCAAATGGTCTTTTGGAAGAAACAGTGTGAGTAATGAAAGGAAACTTGGCTGAATGGGAGAATTATTGTTCCAAACTGGGTTCTGTCACATACTAGGTGAATGACTTTGTACAAGTCACTTAGCCATTTTGAGCTCCCATTTTTATAACAAAAGATTGCAGTAATGGATGTCATAATCTTATATCATTTTTAGGTTGCTATACATGAATGGAAATATGGGATTCTGAGTATTACATATTCAAAGTACTGGTTATTCATTCATCCATTTAGCCTATTCACCTTTTAATTAAATATACGTATGTCACAATTGTCACAATGCATAATTGTCACAATCAGGGAAAATTCAGATATACAGATAGAACTGTTGATCAGCTCACAATCTCTTCAACACTTGACAGGTCACCAAAGAGAATCTAAAAAATTACTGAAGGAGGTTACTTTTATTATTCCCTAATAAAAGGTGCTAACTGCAGTCAGCAACCACAAAATAATTTTTTTTTCTGATTTTGACCAGTCACTGTGCCATTAAATTTATAATTTTTGCAGTCCTTATTATGTAACTTTATTACTGTCTAAAAATCTGCAACTTATTAAATTTCTATTTCTTTTTTATATAAAGTGTGAAAATAATGCTTCATAAAGTTGTTGCAAATCTTATGTGATTTAAACCTAGAGTTTATAGAACAATCCCTGGCTAGTCAGTATTCTTTGTTGCCTATACAGTAGAATTGATACTAAAATATTACTTTTTAAAATGCAGGCCTGTTTAATTTCTCCACTTCTGTAATTATGACAGTTAGAATTCTCATTGAGTACGTGAACTACTGTGGCTTTGATTAGTGACCTGGTGAAGGATAATTCTTAAAGAAATTCAAATCCCAAATGTTTTTCAACACTGTGGAAAAATAATCTTTACCATTCTACCTTTGGCTCTAGTTGAAAATTCTTGACTGCCACAAAGTTTACCCTTAACTGACAGATTTTAGTTACTGAGATCTGGATACATGCTAAGTCTCAAGTCCTAGAAGGAGAATCAGCATGAAGCATTACAGGGGAACTTGACCTCCAGCCACGAGCTTGATATTAGGGACAGACAACCAAATCCAGATAGGAATTGGGACTATTAGCTAAGTTACCTGGGTCAAAATATGGAGCAGGATCTTGGAAGTAACTCATGGATGTAGAGAAAAACAACTCAGGTAGTTTCCTGAGGTAGCAATGGGTCTGACACCTTCCAGTAGTCAGGACTGGCTCAAAAATGGAACATAACATGCCCACAAGTAGAAAGTGCTACTAGATCACGTTAGTATATCAATCTTGGGCTCTGCTAGATAAGTAAAAAGAAAGGGGAAAAAAAATCAGAGGTAGATCATAGGTAACCTTCCTAAGTATTGTTTATATAAATTGAATAATTCAGATTTGGATAAAAATGACAACTCTCAGTTTTCAGATCGTTGCTAAGACCATCATGTTAAGATCATGCACCATATATTGATTTGTATGGCATATTATTAGGAAATCTTGTCCAGGTTGATTCTTATAGACCATAGAGCACAAGGGTTTCCCTCCCATTTTCCATTGTTTGCCTCAAATAAATGATCCTAAGTCAGAGGTGAATGAGACATGCCCACAAGGAAACTGAATCTACCGTTTCACTTTATCAAATTGTATGTCTCTATGCCTTTTACTGTGTTTGTAAACTTTAACAAGTGTTACAAGATACCGTGTTTGGCTTTGGCTTTTGGCGAGCTTCTGTTCAGTGTCAGGGTCAAATTTAGAAACCTATAAATAACCAGCAGGTCATCTTTTCACGAACTGATTTGTTATAAATTTCTCAAGTAAAGCAACATTTGTTGGAGGATATTTTGACACAAAATAATATAAAGGTATGTGTCTGATCCTTCTAAAAGAACTGGGCATTTAAAGAAAATATAAGGCTGGGTTATGTAAGGACTCTAATACCAATAGTCATATTACGTGAAGCTTTGCATTTAATGAAAATTTAGTGTATTCTCCAGTGAAATTACTCTTTATGCTTTATGATTGCTTTTTAATAGACTGAAAATTTATGCCATTAAATTTTAAATTCTTTAAATTATAAGTTGTTAAAAGATTTAACATTCTCCTAGTCCTGATTTTAGCTTACTTAATTTATAGCTACTTTTATACATATTACTAATGAAAAATCTTGATTTATTAAATCAGATGCATGAACCACTGCATGTAATTTTAGAAAAGCTTTCTGTATTTTTACTGAACTTAGAAAATTTGATATATTTGACAACTGTTAGTTGAATGTTTCTGATTAATGAGGCTATTAGAGCTAAGGATGTTTATGCAATGCATTTTAAATGTATTATAAGTAGTATTCAATAGATTATCATAACTATAAGGATTAAACCTAGTGATTTTAAATTTTACTCTTTTGAAATAAAAAGTTCTTCAGAGAAAAACAAAGATTAAAATGTTGAATTGAATAACCATATCTGTCCAATTGGAAAGATTCTCTACTCCATCCTCTAATTTTTATCCAAAGAGCCACCATTTCCTTCCTATTACTTTCCTCCCCCATCTTTTTCTCTTTTCTGATATTCTTCTTCCTGCTGAAATTCCTATTTGTTAGGTCTCAATCAAGATCATGTATTCCCTTTGCTCCCCAAAATGAGTAGAAACTATGTAGAGCGTTCATAGGAAGACAGACTGTTTCCTTCGCACACCTGAGCCTTTTCCCTCTAACTCAGCCAGGAGGGAGCAGGGTGGCTTTTAGCACACTTGAAAGCTCTAGGAAAAATCAAAATGAAATAGTGTTATTATTATCAGCCATTTGCTTTCTGACTTGCTACAAGACTATATATGTATAAATGTAAAAATTTTAAATGTGAATTATTATGCATAATTAGTAATTAAAATGAGGAACTAACATTGTTCAAAATAAACCTTCTAGATACCTTCTAGATGTGTACCAAGGCTTAAAGTTTTTCTCTTAAATTGCTGAGAATACAATATTTAGGGAAGAATGTTAGTTCTTTCAGGTCTATTAAAGTCTATTTAGTCAAAGTCACAGTTCTGGCGAGTGAAAATCTCAGAAAAGTTCATTGGAGTTGAAGATGCACGTTTTGTGAATGACTTTCTAGCATACATTTCCATAGTCTTCGCCAAATACTTAATCTACCCCATCCAAAGAATTCTTTGTTCTCTGATAGGAATCTGCCCATCATCATATTGTCAATTATTCTTTATAATATTTCTAAAGAAGCTTTATTGGTGGAACTACCTTTTGATCCAGCAATGCCACTGCTGGGATTATACCCTAAGAATCTTGAGTCACTCATTTAAAAGAACCCGTGCACCCCAATGTTCATAGCAACATTATTTACAGTAGCCAAGTGCTGGAAACAGCCTAAGTGCCCATCAGTAAATGAGTGGATCAAAAAACTGTGGTACATTTACACAATGGAATACTATGCAGCAGAAAGAAAGAAGGAGCTACTATCCTTCACAACAGCATGGATGGAACTGGAGAGCATTATGCTAAGTGAAGTAAGCCAGGCAGCAAAAGACAAATACATATGATCTCACCTATAGGTGGAACATAATCAACAAAACAATCAAGTGAGCAAAATAGAACCAGAGACTTGGAAATAAAGAGCAAACTGACAGTAACCAGAGGAAAGGGGAGAGGGGGACAAGGGGGAAAAAGGGGAAGGGACAAGTCAAGGAACATGAATAGAGGACTCATGAGCATGGACAATGTAGGGGGGTGTTGACTGTGGGAGTAGGGGGATCAGGGACAGGGGATGGGAGAGCAGAACAACTGTAACTGAACAACAAAAAAAAAATATTAACTCCTGAATTTCTCAGCAAAAAACATTCTTATTTTTTAGGATGTCAAACTTGGAACAATTTGACTCCAATTTTTACCAATCTAATTATACTATTGATGATCAAGAGGAGAGTTATAATGATTCTGATGCCTATGGAAATCTTTATGGATCTAGAAAGTAAGTACTTTATATTGAGAATATAAGAAGCGGTAATACTATGGTAAGGGGTTCCAGGTAGGAAGGTTTCCTTGGAGGAAGCAAAAGCATATCTTTGTAAAGTGCCCAAGAAGAAACATCAGGAAAGGGCAGAGAAATGAATTCGGTTCTCCATGAGTCGCCTTGATCACCTCAGACCCATTTATAGCTGAATGGCTTGACTTTCTTTTCAAAATACCAATCACTTAACAGAGAGCCTGAACACAGGAACTGTATTTTCTCGGACACTGCTTGAAAAACATATTTTATTCAATTTAATAAATATTTATTGAGCACCTGCTGTGTGTCAGGAATAAAAAAAGAACAACTCTAAACCCAAACATAAAGAAATTCATAACCTTTACCTCGCAACATTTAAGAATTCATGTTGTAGAAGTGGGCGATTAACTGTGCCATTATAACACAGTGTGAAGGAAAACTCCTAAATGGAACCAAGATAAATAAATTTCAGACTGTGTTAGTTATTTGAGCTGACAGTTCAACTTGCATTGAAGGTAAAATAATTAAGAATTTAGTATTCACCCTTTACTAGTGTCCAAAATAGGCCACTTAGAGTGAGAAGAATTTGGTTCAAGTTCTGGTTCTTGCATTTGTTCTTTGTGACGTTGGGAAAGATATAGCTTCCTTGACTGGTGTCTTGGCTGAGAAATAAGGACATTGGTAATACCCACTCCATGGACTTGTCATGAACATTTGGGATAATGTGTAGGAAAGTAGGTGTTAAAGTAAAACTGCCATGTAACTGTTATTTATTTATGTAATTATAGTTTTCAAATTGATATTTTGTTGCCTAAAACCACCTAAACTTATGGTATTTGGTTATACAGTTGTTTCTCTGATATCTTTTGTGGGCCCAGACGAATGAACTGTGGATAGGGCCAGACCTTTCAACTTTCATACGAACTAACATTTATGGAGCTCTGACTATGTGTTAGGAACAATTCTGAGCTTTACATATGCTAACTCCTTTACTCCTCACATAACCCTGACATAAGTACTATTATTATTATTATTATTATTAAACATTTAAGCATCTCTAGTGTCTCTAAGCAACAACTGTTCTAGATGACGCTGCTAAGACAAAGTTGCCAAAATACACAGGTACTAAAGACCTGGGATTCTCTCTGTTAAAATGAAAAACAATCCCAATTTAATTAGGCTCAGTAAATATACATATGCTGTCAGGCACAAGCAAAATTCACATTTTGAAACCTATTATTTACTAATTATTATTCTAGTTATACATGATAAACCAGGGACTCAGAGAAATGAAGAAAATTTTCCAAAGTCACATAGTTAATAAGAAATGAGGTTGGGGTTTTAACCCGAGGTTGCTTGATTAGGCCCATAACTAGAACTGGCATATGATTTATTGTAAAATCAAGGCATTTTTGAGACTAAAGTAGGTACGGTTGATAATAATATTAGTAAAACATGAATGAACTGGAACACTGTGGGCAAATTAGAACGAGTGATCACTGTGTTATTCCCAGAAGCTTAGGCCAAATAACCACATAACAAACATTTCAAACTGATTAACTCTTGAAGTTTATTTTCTTAACACAGATAAGTACCTTGAAAGCTTCAGATGTCGGAAGAAAAGACAGAGCGCAGACAATTGGGTGGGACTCTTGTTCCACTTGCCCCCAGGAAAATTTGGACACCGTTTTTTGCCGGCTGGTCACTCCTACAGAGGTAGTCAGATAGGGGTGCTTTCACACACACTGCTTCCTAGCCATTCATTCTGAACCACTGTTCTTCTGGTAGGGAAACATATTGGTATATAATGTTTTAAAAACTAAAAGTTAACTATCTGGACATTTATCTCATGCATGTCCTCATTCTATGTTGCCCAGCATCAGGTAGATTACCCTAGACTGTCTTAAATTGAAAAACAATCTGTGTATCTAGCTATCTATCCGTCTATCATCTGAATATTATGAAACGGCAAATTAAAATATTTTAAAAATATTATTTTTAAATGCGGGGAAAGGACAGGTTGTGTAGAATTGGCTCAATCACTGTAGAATCCAACAACAGAAAAAGAACTTTGTTTTATTTCATTGATGATTTATACCTTGAAAGGTCAAGAAAAAAAAAACAAACCCAGAAAAGTGTCTCAGGCAGTAGCTTGAGCATTGAGGAATTACGGGACAGTACCTCAAAAGATATAATCCATAGTGGAAGCTATCTACAGGGGTTTACAGCTCTGTTCTCTTGTTTTATTGAAAGGAACCAGTCACCTTGAACTTGTTTCTTTTCTCCCTTCTCTGATCCATGAAGCACACGCACCAAGGCAACATCTGCAATATGTTTTCAGCTAAACCGAAATATCTAATAAGAGGGAGACAAAGCTTTCCCCTTTAAGTAGGAAATTGTGGATCACGGCTTTCTCCCCGACTCCACCAAGACCAATTTCTTCTCCATTTGACTTTACATATCGGCGTTGCCCAGAAATCAAGATGACCAAGAGATGGAGGTCAATATAACCAAAGGAGGAAAATCCTTGGTTACATTGTATCAGGTTGATTGCCTAGCCCGCTTAGCAGTGAAACCCAAGACCTGATTTGGGTGTGGTAACGCTTAAATTCTAACCCACACTGCAGCTTTCAGGAATTAGAAAAGGTCATATTAGCTGTGGCAGTTTTATGAGGTACATAAAACGTGGAGCCAGGCCGGTGACTTACTAGGGTACAACAAACAAACTCCAGAGATTTGACCTTTTATCCATTCAATGAATAGTCCAATTAAAATACACCCCAAGGCAAATAATATGCTGATCATCCTGGCAAAAGATATAGAAATCCAGAGAGTGGTTATAATCAGTCTCTCCCTCTTTCAGTGCCTGTCCTCCCGCATATCCTGTTTCCCTGCTCTAACATATGGGAGCTGGTTTTAAAAAGCTCGTTTGGCTCCATGGCACACTAATCTGAAAGTTGGTTGACTGTGCTTACTAAGACAATGAAGATATTTGTATTTTAAAACAAGAGTTCTTTTTTTTAAAGATTTATTTATTTCTAGAGAAAGGGGAAGGGAAGGAGAAAGAGGGAGAGAAACATCAATGTGTGGGTGTCTCTCGCGTGCCTCCTATGGGGGACCTGGTCTGCAGCCCAAGCATGTGCCCTGATTGGGAATCGAACCAGTGACCCTTTGGTTTGCAGGCCAGTGCTCAATCCACTGATCCGCACCAGCCAGGGCTAAAACAAGCTTTCTTATTTTAGAATGAACAAGAAGGATCTTTCTCATTTTAAAACTACTGTCCAGTCATTTGGGTCGTCATCATTTCCGTTCACTGGCAGTCAGTTATGTATGCTATATTTTCCTACTATATTTCTCCAATTTTTGAAATGGGAAATCTATTCAAATTATTAAGAGAAAGAATAGATATTTCTGTAGGAAGGTGACAACTAGAAAATTCCCTTTGAATGTGGAGAATACATCTGAGTAGGACTTCAACAGACCAATAATGAATCATCATTTTTTTTTTTTTTTTTTGGAATCCCCAGACCTAATCTTTCTCCAGTGTTTAAACATAGCTAATGGCATGTCAATGGCATGGCTACTGTTCACTTGCAAGACCGGCCAGGATTTGGGGATGTAACTTAAGCCAACTCCCCCAACCACAATTGCAATGCCACTCCATTATCAAACCGATCCGATATGGTATGTCCTTACTGAGGACACTTAGAATGCCTGATTTTACTGGCTCAAGGAGAGATTTACACAGATAAAATGTTTCTGTGGGTTCAGGCTATATGTTTTAGCCAACAGCGTATTTTGTGTTACTGATCTGCCGTATTGTTGTCTTATGCTGTTTCAGTTGATGGTGTTGCCAATTCTGAAGCCTTCTGTTGTCTCAGGTTCCTGCAGGAATACAATGTCACCTGATTGTATGAAATACACTGACATATACTCGAATGGGACTCCAAATGTGGAGACTGATGCAGTGGATGGGACTTATCTGATGGGACATTTTGTAGTACTGTCCGATTTATGCTCTGACTTTCCATATGAAACTGGGAGCAGCTCACCACCTGCAATCTGCCAGAGGCCAGCTGACAAAGGGAAGGAGCTCAGCCCACCGTCATGACAGAAGTCCAAACCTGTAGTTAAAAAAAAACAAAGCCTCTAATAAAATATTTAGCAAGTGATTATGTGATGGGGTTCAGGAAACTGTGTGCAACAAACAAACCTGTAACCATAGAAATTATAACTGAGTCTTCTAACAATGACCTTCGATGTTTGCATTGAAAGATGAATAAGTCCTGTTGATTCAGAAACAGGTCAAAAATTTTCCCCAGCAAAAGCCTATGCATTATCTGAATACAATGTCATGTTAGTGAAGACAGACCTCCTGAGGCTAGTTAGAACAATAGAACCCCAGGTATGGGGAGCGAAAAGGAAAATATCAAAGAATTGGTGAGCATACAGAGAATTTTTATGTGGACCAGGTGTGTGGTCTTTGCTTTGTGACTCTGAGACAGAAATCCTGTCATGAGCATAGTAGACGTTCTTCTGGTAGGAAAACATGGAATGTCTGGGATGTCATCAAAGTCACTTTGGGTATTTCAGGGAAACCAAAACTGAGAAAAATGCTAAAGATGATCAGCACAGAAAGGGTACAAATTCTTGGCCTCCAGTTAATATTGTTTTCTTTGAGAAAGTGACCGGCTGGAAGGCAGCTATTAAAATACAGAAGACGTTCTTCCAGGGTGTGTGAAAGAGGTAGAGAATACTTTTGTGCAAGTCCCAGGAAGAAAAGAGCACACACATACTGAGCTAGTGCTTAGTGATCACTTTCTGCGTGCCCAGCGCTCTTCTGAGCTCTTTAGTTATTTTAGCTAATTTAATTCACAACAACTTTATGAGTTCTTTTATTATCCTCATTTTACAGACAAAAGACTAAGGCGCAGCATATGAAGTAATTTGCCTAACATTATAAAATTGGAATTCGACCCCAGGCAGTCTGACCCCAGTGACTGTGTTTGCTAACTACTTGGTTCAGGACAAGCCTACCGTTAGGCTGTCATTACAAGCAGAAATATAACTCCATGGAGTTAGGAAGCCATAGAGGGGAAATATGACCAAGAATGTGGCCAGTTCGAACGGAGAATTTTGCAGTTCTTTCACAGTTGCTTGAAGTGATGGGTATATCAATCTGACTCATGCAATTGCCTTAATAGGTTACTAAATTCATAGGTGTGACAGAGCAGTTACTAAAGTGTCCAGTCCCATTCCTCCTGAATTTTATTGTTTTATGAAAAGATAGTGTAGGCTTGGAAGACATCACTAAAAATGTGAGAACTCCATTGGCCTAGTCATTCAAAATTGGAGCCATCTAGTGAAAAGGGGTAACACTAGAAACCATAGGACTAGGTGTCAATTCAAGATACATGGCTGAAATGGTGGTTGTTCAGAGTCATTTTTCAGACAAAGACTTAAAACATGGGAATTGGGTATTTGCAGTGTTTTTCGGAGTAGGGGGGAGTTGCGGATAAGTCATGTGATTATTTTGGTATTTCTTATATTTTTCTTCATTGAGATATAGTGTTAATTGCCATAGTCCACATGTACAAAGTTATTTTAAAAAAAGAGGAAATTTTAATTTAGACTGATAGAACATGGCCATGGTAATTATTATAGAAAACACATTTTGAGTTTTCCTTTATAGGAAAATGTTTAAAATTTTCCTTTTTAAATAAGGGTAGGGGAATTTTTATATTATACCTCTCTTATAACAAGGTCGACAGAGGCCAGACTCCCGAGGAACATGTTTGTTGGATGAAGGAGCCGAGGGAAACGGGAAAAAGAGAAAGGGATAAGATTTGGCGGGGGCTGGGCAATTTTTTTTTTTTTCTGTGAAAATGTATTTTGCCCTTGGCAGGGGTGGGAATGAGTCCCATACGAAATCCCCTCATTCACAGAGATTGCTTTGCCCAGGGTAATTGTGAAAGTTGTTTCCTCAAGCCTGGTTACTAGTACTTGGGCATGGGCTCTGGTGAGGCCAGGATAATAGGTCAGAGAAATAGTTTTGTTTAGACACTAGTCCATTGCGTCATCTCTATTTGCCCCTTTCATTCTTCTAGAAATGGCTACATTAAAAAAATACATATCTAGGGAAAGCTCTATCAATCAATAAGCCATTCACTTTCTTATTTTTGATTTGTTTCTACCAGTACTTTTGACAGTAGGCCTACTTTGCTAAAAAAAATTAGAAATATACCATGTGATTAAATGAACAATATCATAATCAGCATGTGGGAGAGTAATTTTCAACCTTTTTCATCTCAGGGCACACAAAAACTAATTGCTTAATTTCTGCAGCACACCAAAAATTGTATTATGTTTTTTTGCGGATCTTACAAAATACCATATTTAGCCATGTAAAATGTATACTTTTTGCCTAAATTTTTGAGGGAAAAATAAGGACGTGCATTATACACAGCACTAATTCCATATCTATATAAATGTTTTTAAATTCTTTTATTGATGCTTATGCATTAAAAGTGTAACTCTAGAACACAATAATGATATCCTTATGTTCAAAAATAAATGCTAAAGTTCCTTTATAATACAAAAAACAAATATCCAAATATAAATAAATACATAATTTAATTAAAAAATTAAAATGAAAGATTTTTTTTCCTGAAAGTTTGGGCCAAAAACATGGGTGTGCTTTATACACAGCAAAATATAGTAAAGGGGTATAATTTTGATTCATTCACACTGGACAGCTATTGTATTAGTTGTTGTCTTTTTTGTTTGTTTGTTTGTTTGTTTGACTATCTAAGGGAAAAGAGGTCAGTACCCCTTACTAAAGAGTCAGGTATTGCATGTTTTAAAAATTCTTTCTGCACAACAGTTGAAAAATCACTGTAATGAAGGATTCAAGAAGTATTACACCAGGCCCCTGCCCTTAATGAGCTTGTGGCTGAGTTAGTGAATGATTAAACGTTATGTCTCTTTCTATCTCATAGCTTTATTTTTCAAAAGAGGTTATGTTCTCTGTCAGGCTTACTCACATAAGGGAGGGTAATATGTTATTCTTAGACTTCATATTAAGATTAACGTTGGAAGGAAAGTATGGAAAGCCATTTTATAAATATTTTAAGATAAAGAGATCACAGAGAGCTACACGGTTTACAATCCTGGACTGTATTTTTAGCGTAGTTTAGTCTAAAAGGCTCTGATGGAAGAAACTTACCACATGTTAATAAGGACAACCCTTTATATTTCTTCCCCTTCCTTCAGGAAAAAAACAATTACAAAAGAACGAATCACCTCACACCCTCTCTCTTTTCACTTTTCCCTTTCTCTTGCTTTTGCAAGAAATTATTTAATAAGATTGTTGCTTTCCAGCTTCCTCACACAAATGATGAAATAAAAAACAAACAAATGCATAGTCAAGGAAGCATCATGTTGGGCAAGAAACATGTTAGGATAAACTAAACTGCATACTTCAAAAGAGGAACACTAAAGCCAACTATCAAAGCCTTTTAGTTAGGTACTCAAAAATTATTTGATTGGCAATAATTGTCTGGGAATGGCCAGAGCTAGAAAGTCTGCTTCATGGACAATAGTTTATGTGTTTATTTTTTCTTATGAATTGATTATACCATTAAAATTGTGATTTTCACCTTCCTGCTTCCACTCGTTTCTAAGGACTGCCATGTTTGGTGACTGCCCCTGAAAATCAGTGGAAAAGCAGCAGGTGTTAGAAGCAGAGTACTGCTCCAACAACTTCTGTTCAGAGACCGATACCTGCCGTGTTCTGTGATACTGGGCAAGTCATTCAGTCTCCATGAGCCTCTATTTTTTTTTCTCCGTAAAATGGGACTGAAATTACAGCTCTTACACTACTGTGTTTAATTACATGCGAAGAGGTGAGAAAAAGTGTTCAGCGTATTGTATATAATCAATAACTTTAATCGGTATGGATCAGTCTTCCAGAAGTCTTTTCATGGCTAGTTACTTCGCTTTTATTCTGTAAAATAAAAATATGTTTTATTATTTAAAGTAACACATTAGGCAAAATTTTTTTCATGATTAAATGGTCATAAAACTCAGGATAATTCATGAAAGAAAAACGTGGCTTCTTTTCTTGAGCTGTCATGCTATCCCGTTCTTAGATGTGTCAACACCAGTGTTTTCTTTCCTCTAGCCCACAAGCCAGTGAGCAGCCTCAGCCTGCCTTTGTCCCACCGGAGACACTCATGTCAGCGGGTTACACTGGACAGTTTTTTCAACCAGCATCCAACCCAGATTATTATTCTCAATCTCCTCACATTGACAGTTTTGATGAAGAGCCTCCTTTGCTAGAAGATAAGTTAAGGAAGTGCTGTTAACGTGTGTACAGCTTGAGAATAATAGCGGTAACAGCACTTAACGTGTGCTGTCAGCATGTCGCATGCAGTGTTTCCTGTGTGGTGGTTCCACGTGTAACCCAACCTGCCAATTCGAGATGCTTGAACCAGTGGCAGCCTGTCGCTTGTTTGTGGGGGGAATCGGCGGTGGGCGTGTGCTGCTGCTGCGCTACTGCTGCAGCTGTTAAATGTGTCTTCACTGTTTCTTAAATCTGAACAGCCTCGAAGGCATCTTTTCGAAAGCATTCATATCAAAGTAACCACCCTTCCAACCCCACTTCATGAAACTACTTTATTTTTTTTTAATGCAACTACTTTTATAACAGCTTATTTTATTTTCTGCTCTATTTGCCTGGAAGCAAAGGGGGTAGTTTCTGAACTTACCATTGTTTATTTCTTATCATGAAGACAAACCTGGCTCATATGAGCCTGCCAATCTCAGCTAGGCATGGCTAAACGAGGAGTGATATGATTTCCGTAAATAGCACTACTGGATACAAGGAAACCCAGAGACCCTTGCAGTGAAGGTCCTCCGGGGATTTTAGGGATGCTCTCGCTCTCTCGCTCTCTCTCTCTCTCTCAAATATACATATATATATATATATATACACACACACACGCACACACACATATATATACACATATAAATACATATATACATATCTCATATATACATATATAGACACATATAAATACACATGCACACACACATATATACACATATACATACACACATTTACATATAGAGAGAGCCACTCTACATCCGTTGCTTTTGTTCTTAAAGGATGTCAACATGATGCTTAAAGTACAGGTTCTAGAAAACTAAAACATGAGCACTAAAGAGATATATTCACGGGTTGATGGCTCCAAATCCTTTATATGTTGTCAAGTGAAAAAGAGTAGATTAAAATTCCCAATATTTTGCATCAAAAGATCTTTGTTTGCTTCATATGAATATAACCAGCCATCTGGCATTAAAATATTCTTTCTTTGCCTTAACAATTTAAAAAGCTGAAAGATTTAAATCATTCAGTAAAGCACAGAAAATTATACAGTAGATTTTTCAGCTCATTTGAAGCCAGTTAAGTTTTGAATTGTTTATGCTTAAACAATTCATTCTATTTTGCCTCTGTGATTAATAATCAACACCTGAAATTTATATGCTATTGTCATTAACCATTTTCCTTGTCTCAACCAACATCTCTATTTTTAAAAACCAAAAGTTGTTGAATTATAAAAGTAATCAATGTTCAATATGGAAATTTGGAAAATAATAGAATACATAAATAAAAATAGAAAAAATCTCCTAAAATTTTATCTGAGACATGACTTCCATTAACAATTTGATGTTTTTTTCAGACTTTATTCTGTTTTCCTATGAATGTGTGTATATATATGAAGTTATGTGTCTTTTTAGTTACTTTATATCATGAGCCTTTCTATACATGCAGTCTTTAAAATCATTATACATTATTTGAAAACATGATGTATAGTATACTTTTATATATTATGCTAAGTGAAATAAGTCAGAGAAAGACAAGTACCATATTATATTACTGATAAGGGGATTTCTGAACAACAAAATAAATGGAAAAAAAAACAAACATGTTATAGAATGGATCCATAATATTTTATCACACATAAATGCCATAATTTAAACTTATCTGAAAGGGTGATTTGTTTTTAAATTTTTTTTATTGTTGTTCAATTACAGTTGTCCCCATTTTTCCCCTATTGCTCTCCTCTAACTTGCCCACCCCACTTCCACATTCAATCCTCCCCCTTGTTTTTTCATAAAATGTGATACTTTGGCAAACTTCCTAGTAAACAACTTTGACCTGTATCGTAGAGCCTGTCCATAGAATGGATCCACAGCAGCAGGGTCATTGGGTCAACATGTGCTTACACCATCAAACAAATCTGGGGAAACAATTTCCTAAGACACCTTAACAGTAGAATATCAGATGTTTTTACTAATTTGTTAAACAAAAAGGCACAAATTAATGCTTTGTATTTCTTGGTTACTAGAAAAGATAGACATTTTTCATGTTTATTGACTTTTTACTTCTATCTGCTTTTCGTGTTCTTTTCCAGAATTGTGATTTTCTGTTTAATTTTAGAGATATTTACAAAGTAAAGATATTAGTTGTTTTCTGGGCTATATATTTCAAACATGTTTTCGTAGATTGCGTTTGCCATCTAATTTGTTTATGGAGTGTTAGGGAATATAGAGATTTTAATATTTATGTTTTCGAATCCACAATATTTTCCTTGATAACTTTTATTCCAATTGATTTTCTGTTTAGAATATATTACTCAAATTTTAGATACTGTTTATATCCTCTTATAGATTTTTAAATTTTTAAATTAATTTTGCTTTTGCATTTAAAATTTTGAATAATTGAACATCGGGTTAGTATGTGAAGTAGGGATTTAACTCTTTTTTCTTTAAAAATTAACCATTTTTTCCTGTAACATTAATTGAAAACAATTCTTTATTTTCTACTTATCTAAAATGGCTCTACTGTGGTATACTAAACTGTAATACATCTTCCCCTAATGTCTCTTTAAGTTTGAATAGAAAATATACTAGATTTTCCCTCCCACTTTCTACAGCTCAAAGAAAATTTCTCAGTTATGTTTTTCCCTTTGTGATGATCCCTACCAAATGTATAGTATATTAGAAGAGAGAGAACTTAATATAATTTTGCATTTTGAATCTATGAAATTTCTAAGCTCTGATCTAATATGTTTTTCAGGCTAGAGAACTCGGTGAGTCTCAAGCTTCATCTCTATAAAAGATGTGGAAAACCATAGGCAGAATTTCTACAATACAGTGATAAATGACATTTGCTAGCTTTCATTTAGTGTAAACTAAAACAACACATAAAATCATGAGTCTATAATAATTAACATATCCTGCACAAACACATGCTACTTGAAACTGTGCTTCTTTATTCCTTAAATACTTTGTTGTCTCAAAACTTGTTTAGGCCCTGGCTGATGTGGCTCAGTGGATTGGACGCTGGCCTGTCAACCAAAGGGTCACAGGTTCCATTTTAATCAGGGCACATACCTGTGCTGCAGGCCAGGTCCTCAGTAGGGGGCGTGCGAGAGGCAGTCACACATTGATGTTTCTCTCCTCTCTCCCTTCCCCTCTCTCTAAAAATAAATAAAATCTTAAAAAAAGTCTTTTTGTTTTTATGTAAGAATAACTTTTGCTATTTTGATAATGTACTATCAATATGTTAACAAATACACCTTGAAGACTAATAGTCAATTTAAGTCTATTAGACTAGAAAAATTACTTTGATACTTTTGTATCAAAAGTAATTACTTTGATTACTTTTGATACTTGGTATTTGTATTTGTGGCATAGCCTGATGTTTATATTCAAAAGGCCAATGACACAATTTGCATAGAAAACAGATATATTAATTGATTTCATACCATTTATATCATATACTTTACTACCACTAGATGACAGTAAAACAATAATTTTATATTCAAGTTTCACAGTAATTTTATTTTCTTTTATTTTGTAATAAGGTGTTATATTACATTATCTACAATTAATAAATACTTATATTCTCATTTGCATACCTTGTAATAAATTTGAAAATAAAATACAGGGTGAGGCAAAAGTAGGTTTACAGTTGTTCATGTGGAAAATAATACAATAATTAATAAATAATAGTTCAGTGATAAATTCTGTTTCACAAACTCCCAACTGTAAACCTTGTTTCCCTCACCTTGTATTATGGCAATGTATTTTGGGAGAAAAACGCATAAAATCTTTTTTCTTAAGAAAATATATAGTAAGTCTTACTATGTTCATTCACCGTTTCGTGACTCAGTGTTGAAATATGTACAAAATTTAATTATACCATAAAATAAATTATTGAAATCAATAATAATGTCTCATAAAGTAATTTTCATCTGAATTTCTTCAGTAATAATTATTATGCTTTTTCAGGAAAAATATATTTTGAATTAAATGCCATTTTATTGTGTTAAATACTGAAAACATTGTTAGCATAAGTGTCTAAACTGAAAATAAAGTTTGAAAGCAATGTCAGTCTCAGGTGAAATTAATTTAACTGCAGTATTTCTCAATTTTTTAAAGTCTACTATTTTAAAAATTGCATTAGACATTCTAACTTATTTTCAGCTTGGTGAACTATTCATATTTTCCAAAGTGTATGTTTGTTAAGGAATATAAAATGGCTGCAACCTGGTTGTTGTAATAGCTTATTTGCTCACAATTAATTTAAGCAGCCAATTTTTTTTTTTTTTAATTTTCAAGCTTGGAATAGCAGTCATCAGTCTGAGTGTGAAATGAGTGAAAGGATGTGCTTTCTATCCTAATTCAGACCAACTTCTGCCTGACCTTCTGAAGAAGGTCTAGGTTCCTGATAAAGCAAGGCCCCTCTGTGCTAAGGCGATTATTAAAAGTCCACCTGGTCCTCTGTGTACAGAATGTCAATTTTGCAAGTTATTCAGGTGGTAGGATCCATTGTAGAAGAAGCCGAACAATATATCTGACCAAAGAGAGTTACTAAATCCTAGGAAAAGTTAAGTTGAGAGCCCCATGCAAGAGATTTAAGGAGACAATGCTTCCCATGGGAAAATTGGGCTCAGTTGAAACAAACAAAAAACAACCATTATCAGATTACATGCATATTGACTTGATTAAAAGCATGGGTTCTGGGTTTTTTTTTTGGTGGGGGGTGGTGGTTGTACCCTTTTACCAACCATTTCCTATTTTCCCCACCCTTAGTCCCTGGCAACAACTTTTCTACTCTGTTTTTATGAGTTTGACTATTTTTTTAAAACTTTTAGAATCAACATATTATTCATACCACATAGTATTTGTCTTTCCTGGCTTATTTCACTGCACATAATGCCCTCAAGTTCCAACCATGTTACTGTAAATGGCAGGATATTTTATTCTACTGCCATCACTCATAAAAGGCAACATAGTCTCATATTCAAAAATTTAATCTTTAAATGCACAGATTCGACCACATAGAGTAACTTATTAAAATATGCATGCACATCATGATTACTTTTGCTTGCTCAAAGGCCCTTCCTCTTTTCTTCTCTGCAGCATTTCAGGCAATTAGCATAGAATTTTTCTTCTCATGAAGCAGTGTGAAAGTAAAATCCCAGACAGAGGATAAATACCTTTATATTAGATAATCCTGCTAAGTGAAAATTTATGCTATGTTTGATATGACAATATTTTGACAGTGTTATCAATAGAAATTGCTGGAAAGGGAAATGTCTAAATAGGTAATACGATCGAATTTTGGGTCTGTTAGCTACCATTTTATTTTATTTTTTACTGTAGAATATCCACTCCCCAATTTTCAGCTAGATTTTAAGCTTGCATTTGCTACATACATCATGGATACTTTTTCTTGTGGACTTTTTTTTCTAAAATACTTCTTTTAACTCATTGTTTTGGAATAGAAGTATTTTTATTTACTTATTTATAGTTTATATTTTTACATAGAATTTTAGATTATGAAGGAATAACATTCAGATTAAAGTACTAAGTAAATTAATCAGATATTAAATTAAAGAATATTACTGATGTTTATTTTTCTATATTTATATTACCTTTTTTTCCCTCCTTTTTGCAGAACTTGGAATTAATTTTGATCACATATGGCAAAAAACATTAACAGTGTTAAACCCACTGAAACCAGCAGATGGCAGCATTATGAATGAAACTGACTTGGCTGGGCCCATCCTGTTCTGTGTCGCCCTGGGAGCCACCCTGCTTCTGGTAATGGACAGCAGCATCACATTTTAATATGTGTCCTTTCCAATGTCATTTTTGCAGAGCTCTTTGTAAATACAAAAGGCAGCATGCCACTTTATACAGTGAAAATTGTTTAATTTATAACTACATTTTTTTGGCAGGGGTGAGGGGAGAGACATATATAATAAAACTATAGTAACAAAAGAAAAACTGCCAAGCAAAATTTTCAACAAAGCAGGAAATCATTTATGTCTTTCTTGTTATTAAGAAAAAACTGTCAATATGGAATTGTTGAAGGAATACATGGATTTGGGAAATATAAGGCTTCAATTTTCTTTTTTGCTTTCTGTGAAATTTGTGTTATGACACTGGAGAAATCCTTTTTCCTTGTTCATCATTTACTTTGCTGGGATGTATCTATAGAATATTTTTAAGATCCTGTGATGTATGAGATGTGTCTCCATGTTTTCTGGTTAGGCTACTCTGGACAAATTAACTTGTAATAATAACCTATTATTTGTTCTTTTCAATCAGTACACTTCCCTTGTTATTTTAGTTTCATGCTTTCTAGGAGGTCATTTCCCCCCCTGACTTTACCATTTTCCTTGTGGAAAATGTGCCTCTTCCATCCTTTATACCAGGAAATAATGATATTAAAAGACACCCCCAAAATTAAAAGGCACATATCTCCTCCTAAGTTAAGTTTAGATAACATTCTACCTCAGAGTTTAGAAAAGCATTTCATTTTTTTAAAAATGGAAGAAAAATAACATAAGAAAAGGCCTATGATTTTATACCAAGGAGAGAATAATAAAACATTAAAAATAGAGGATGAAAAATATGGTGGAGCTAGTCTGAAAAATATAGTTTTATTAAGGTGCAAAGTGATAAATTGGGTAGAAAAAATGATCTAGGAAATTAAAGATCCCAGGCCTTTTTTACTTGCTTTTCTTATAGCTACTTCCCATAATCATTTTTTTCTCCAGTGTAGTTACAATTTTTAAAAGTAGCTTTAAAATGTTATTTGCATATTTTTATTTGCAATTGAAATAAATTTTCAATTTTTATTTATTAAAGACTTAATACAACTATCAAAACACTGACCGTAATCTGGTTTCCGCTTGGTGATGTGGCCAATAATCACAGTGCCTTTACCCAGTACGATAGCTTTTAGTAGTAGCATTTCATTTCTTCCTTTCAACTACAGCAAATACAAACACTCTGTAAATCAAACACTGTATCAGCTAGAGTTTTAATTTAGTCTCTAACTTCCCTTCTGTCTTTGTCACAGTAATTTGATAATCTTAGATTAAGCTGCTAAGTAAAACCATGTCAATTAATTAAATAGTCAGAAACAATCAATTTAATATATTAACTCATCTTTCTTTTTCAAGTAATTTGTAATATAACAGCTGTTTGTTTTTCTGTAGAAATACTACCAGTATCATCCTTTAAAGGAAAGTATGAATACTATTAAGATCTTTCAGCATATACAATACTAGACAGACCTATTTAAATATTCTCTCTTTTGTCTTATGTACAAACCAATACAGGCAAATAACTCAACTGGAAATAAGAAAATTATTCTACCCTTAACTTTGCCTCTAGCTGTGATTTTGAATATTTTCTTTCTTGTTTCTAGGACTTTATTTCTAATATTTAAGACACAAATGGTTTATTAAAGGACTTTTTAAGCTGTCTTTCAGTACTGAGATATTATGGACTACCTGAAAATGAATGTTTTTTTAATCTTTTCAGGAAAACATTATCACTTCAATTTTACCATTAGCACGTGGTTACCTCAGAATTGATTCTGATTCATGTAGAGCAGTAAGTACCAAAACAAATAAAGTAGATGTAAGTGAAGTCAGAATTAACTCAGAATCCATTTGAAGTTAAGTTAACCCTACCCTGAGTAACTCAAATTAGAACATAAGGGATGATTTTATGGGCCCGTATCTACATGTACTAGAAAAAGCAAAAGTCAATGCAGAAACAATGTCCAGACTTGCTCATTGCCTCTGAGGGTAGATGATTCACAGTCATATACTCATCATTTTTCTTATTTCTGTTGACAGAAGGCACAATACCGTTTATTGGACTTCATGTTGAAGGAGGCAAACCAAAAAGAACAGTTCAAACACTTACCACAAATTTAATTTTACTTATTATTTATCTCAAAATCATTTTCACTGCAATACAATAAAGATAACTAAAGCTATGGCTCCATTTATTTATTTTTTTATGGATCTAAGAGTGTGGTCTGGAAAAGGAATATACATGGCTAATATATAAGCATAATCACATGAATAAGTATTTTATATAAAGATATAGTAATGAAGGTGGTACAGGGAGCATTCTGAAAATTCTGAGGATGAAAAAATGGAACTTTTCTTCTTTCTTTTTTAAAATCATATATGTTTTAGGACTACAACATTATAATTTGGCATCTGTTTACATTGCAAAGTGATCACCCCCAAAAGTCTAGTTACTATCGCCATGCAATTAACACCCTTCAACTCTTTTGTCCACCCCGATCCTCTGCCTTTCTGGTAACCCAGATCTGTGATCTGTTCTCTGTAGGTATTAAACAAAAAGAAAAAGAAAAAGGAATGTTTAGTTTTCATTTCAATTACAAGCCCTTGTTACGGTTCAAAACAAATTAAAACATGGCCGTGGCCCTTGCCAAATGGAATTAAACTTTAAATTGAATAAAATATCAAGAGAAAGAGATGAAGAAAAATGTCAGCAATGACATGAAAAAGTACAAAAATAATTTTGCATCCAAATTAGCAAATTTTTTTCTTTATTACTTCATCCTTTATTTACCCTACCCTCTTCACAAAACTTCTTGGGACCAGAAAGTTCCAGCTATGTGTCCTTTAGAGGTAGGGAAGTTGCTTTTCACCATTACAACAATCACTATCTCAGAATTATCACATTCAGTAAAATATTAATTAAAATATTTTTCTAATACCTAAAAGTGATTTGAAGTGTCACTATTTTCCAAGTGGAACAACCCCACCCAATGGTGCAGTACAAAAGCTGATTTTTTTTTAACATGTCCATTAACATCATTAGTATTATTTCACAAAATACCCAAAAGAATACAAAAGATATTCAATAAGAATTTATGGCTAATGCAGGAGAGAATTCTGCCAGCATAGCCCAGGGACATTTTGTGAAAGAACTTAGTAGTGACTAACCGACTTCACTGCAGGGGAAGAAGGGAGGAAAATAGCTGGACAATTTTTAACATTAAAATGGTCATAACATTCTCCATTACCCTTCATTAATCACAAAATAAATATCTCTTTGTTCTCTAAGACATAAGGATTTCATGGATAACACTATGGAGAGGAGAAAAACGACAGCTGAAAAGCTCTCTTTCTGAATCAGTTTACCAGATCCTTTGCTGTTTTCACATCGTTCCCATGAGAACCATAGCTTATGCAGCCTTTATCTAGAATTTCTAATCAGCTCACTATAAATACAAAAACTAAATTCATCCTTTACTGGAACTTTGGCATCCTCTGGTAGCCAGCGTTAAAACAGCCTCTCTTGAATTAGTAGTAGATTGGGACTTCCCCTAGATGAGTTTAATAAAGATATTTAGTGAGTAGTGGCTATATTTATAAGTCCTCAGAAGATCAGTAGTGTATCCTGAACACCACTGAATTCCCTTAACAGCACCTCTTTTATGATTCATTACCAGGTAGTTCATATAAATCAGCTTTTTATAAGGTTTGTTCAGTTAAACTGGCAACAGGCACTAAGAAAACAAAATTTTCTGTGGTCAAATAAGTTTGGGATATGCTGGGTTACAAAAGGTTAAATGAGTTCCTTGATTTTAGGACTTGTTAGAGATCCTATAGATGTTAAGGACCTAAATTTTAGAGCCAGACTGGCTTAGTTCAATGCCGGACTCCACCAATGAGCATTACTTTCTTTGGGGAAAGTTACTTAAACTTTCTACCCCTCAATTTCCTTCTGTGTAAAAATGGCAGAATAATGGTACCTGTCTTATAAGATGGTTGTATGGATTAAATAAGTAATAGATGTGAAATGCATAGAATAGGTTCTAAGATAGTAAATTCTACAGATGTTTGCTAATATTACTAAAAGCCTTGTAAATTTCCAAGACTAAACTGGAATTTTTTTTCATTAATTGATTCATTTATATAATCATTCAACAGGTATGAAGAGAAACATATTCTTACTTATGTCTTATATCCCTAATATATCCCTAATATATCCCCGATCTGTGATAAAATATTTTCTGTGGCATGCTTGTGCCATCCCCAGTATACTTGGGAGTGTTTGTTTTCAGGAACTCGATTCATACTATAGCCAGTGTTTTTCCTAGGACTCCCAGCCTCCTGATAACTGCATGCACTACAAAGATATGGAAAAGCACTGGCCGATTTAGACTAAAATGCTCTGATTTGCTGATGTTCTGATTTTTCCCTCGATGTTTTCCATGTGTTCAAAGTGTTTTCTTCTCATTATTTCAGGCAGGAAAAGTTCAGTTCGGTTACCTGTATGGCATGAGTGCCATTGGCTGCCTAGGGATTTACGCCTTACTGAACTTGATGAGTTCTTCAGGGGTGTCCTATGGCTGCGTGGCGAGTGTGCTGGGCTACTGCCTGCTCCCCATGGTCATCCTGTCCAGCTGTGCCATCTTCTTTTCACTGCAGTAAGTGTCTGTGTTCTCTAATTGACCCCCCTTCCCATGCACGGTCATCACCGAGGCTCGCCACACCAGTCCAACAGTTAACCTCTTTCTGATCATTTTGGGAGTGGACTCGGGGAATCCAATGGCTATTAAAAGCTACAGGCAGATTCAGGAACGTAGTAGGTCAGTTTTGGCTACGGTGCTGCTTCTATTTTAATAATTTTAAAAATGGATTAAATCAAATAATCGTTAACACTGGCAATTTGTAACTTGCACATTCTTCAATACAAACTATTGTCATGGGTAATATAACAAGTACAGAAAATTCACTTGTTTGATTTGGGAAGAGTAAGTGCCTGGTGAACACTGACAAATTGCCTCAGCTCCCAGGCACTCCGTCTTGTAGGCTGGAAGCAACTGTTCTTTCTCAGCTGGGCTCCATGCAGTGCAGAATTCCCAGGAACCCTGATGAGGATATTAATGCTAGAGAATTTTATGGCATATATGCTCAGTCAAGAATTTTCTTTTCTTTATTACTTCCTGAGTAGTTAGTGTTTGCAATTCAAAACTATTAGTGAGGATGCAGTAGATAAGTTTCTGTCAGGCACTCTCCTGGGGGGTCTGGATTCACAGCCACTCTGATTGGGGATACCAAGCAATTACATCGTCCTTTGTCACTTGTCATGTTCTAAACCCAATTAGAAATAAACGTTTGCCATCCGTGCTCATTATTCCACATCCTGATGAGACACAATTTGCATTTTTTTTCCTGGATGGTGCATATTTTAGGTTATTAACCCTATACTAGATAAGGTATAATATAAAGAATTTACCAAAGCCAAGGTAGACATTTTAGAAAAACTTTTAATATTTTTATTTAGATATAAATCTCATAGAATATTTTTCATAGCATTATTGAAAATGACTTAGTTGCAAATGTTTTTAAAATATGGTCTTATGTTTATAGTAATACTCTTGAAAATAACTTAGAGTAAACTCTTATCAGCAAGTACCCTTGACATTTGAAATAGAGGAATAAAAGAAAAAATGAATACTTCAAATGTATAAGTACAGTGTGAGCTGTAAGTATTTTTATTAAGTCTCATTCATGGAAAAATTCCACTTTTTGCACATCACGTTCTTTAGCAAGCAAGCTGTTCCATGCACTATGTTGTTTGGTTCAGACATTTGACAACTGAACAGAGAGTTCAGTTCTACAATTTCCATTTTGTCAAATACCTTTGCCAAAGAATACTATAATAATTTACCTTTTTAAAATTCTAAGTTTGAAATCTTTTTTCCAGCAAAATTGAGATTTAAGGCCTTTTAAATGATTCCAGATTATTAGGGGCAGAAAATAAAAAAACTAAAAACCCTTCGATTTTGAGAATCATCAGAAGTATAAATGTTTTTTATTAGATTTTTAATATGAAATTAGGAAAGATGATTTAGAAATCCTTTCAATTGGGATCAGAGAGTAAAGAAAAATATACTCTCTGACCCCAAGGGTCAGATATACTGAAAGTGCTCTTTCAGCTATATTGCTATATCATTCAAATTAATCATATATAATTTACATTCTTGTTCACAAAACCCTGCAAATTAAATCACTCTAGAAATTATTCTAATAATATTAATTAAACCAGTGAATATAATATTTATTAGAATATTGGAAAAATATTTTGATTTAATTATAAGCCATATTGTAGTTTTTCACTTGTTTGCATTTGGTTCAGTTATTAAAGTAGATATTCCTGTCATTCTCACAAATAATAAACTCAATTCTCAGCTTCATATTCAGCCGAGATCAAGTCAGGCAGTGTAGTTTGATGTTGAAAATGACTGTGTGCCCGGAGTTGGGAGATTTGGATCTAATACCCATTTTACTGTGCGGTTTTTGTTAAGTGACTCCGTTGCTTTAAAGCTGGGAACTAGGCGTACCTTCAGTCCTCCCTGGGTCTGATGTCTTGTTTTCCTAAACAATGCCGTCTGTTTTGCGCATAAGAAGAGAAATTCACTGGTTACCACCCATACCTCCTTTTTTATTTCCCAGGTAGACTTAATTACCTTATTTCCCCCATTTCTTCTTAAAGAAGCAATTACCTCCACAGTTATTCTCCAAGATACCAATTTGGAAAAATCCACTTCTGCATTCTAAAAATCCACACATACGTATATAAAAAAGATCTTCCATGATGAAGTGGAAAGCAACGCAATATATGCGTGTCTCTCTTCCATGGTTCTCTGCTTGAGCCGCGTCAGGCTTCGCTGTCTCAGGCAAAAACCTGGGAAGCGGACGTGCGAGCAGTGGGGACGTGGCTCCCTGCTGAAGTACAAGCCCGGTGATCTTTCTGCTCGTGCTGAGGGTGAATTTAGGAAGAAAGTGTCGGGGAAAGAAACCTGTAGCTGTAAAAGAAGGTTCTAAACACACTTTAGATAAAAAAATGTGGGGAGCTGTGATTTGAATGTTGACCTATGATAATTGCAAGTGAAATCTTCTGTTTCTAGTAATTAGAGTTTTACTGAAGTATGAAATAACTTCAATTCTAACTGGCCAAGGCCTTTGAGTTCGTATGGTTCCTTACCCTCATTTTCCAAGTGGAGAAAGTAGTTAGAAATACTGCACCAAGGACATTTCAGAGGCAGCTCTGATCCAACCATCTCTTTTCCTCCTGGTGTAAGGTAATCATCTCTTTTGTCTTTGCTATAGGGGCACAGTTGGAACTGTGTTGGCACTGGTCATCATTGGCTGGTGTAGCCTTTCAGCTTCCAAAATCTTCATTTCGGCCTTGGACATGGAAGGACAACAGCTTCTCATTGCCTACCCCTGTGCCTTGGTTTATGGACTTTTTGCCCTCCTAACGGTTTTCTGAAGAGTGTTTGAGATGGCATTACAAAATTCTATTTATTTGCTGTTAAGATTATTCAGGAAATTTATTAGTATTCAAATTTGGAATATGATTTCTATTTTATTGCTATTGAGGGGATAATAAGCATAAAAAATAACACTTAAGGATGATGTTCTAGTAGCATGTTTGATTTGAATGATGTTTTGCTTTTCAGTTTGGTGCATTAAAACATTTAAACATACTTTAAATGAAAAGGGATAAAGCTGTACTGATGGACCTTGCTTTTCTCAATAGATACATTTCTGAGAAATTGTTAAGTAAATAAAATCACATGCCAACTGGATAGTTAGCCTTTTGAGAAAACTTCATCATGGCTCAAGATGAGTGTGAATGGTTCAGGTCACCCTGTCCAGCCCCTTAAGAGAATTGTAAGGGCGGGTTATGTAGGGTTTTATTTACCTGATATACAAATAACTCCCGTCTTTCCATTCAATTATGTTATCAATTGCAATAATTTCTCCTTTGTATATATTCTCAGTAACCTTGTCACTCGCTCCCTAAATAGATGAATGTAACTGGAGGAAATTGCACCTGTTTTACTTTAGTCATATTATTATATTTTAAATGGGTCCTCAGAACTGCCTTTTGAATCTTACTACATTGCCCTACTAAAATTGCTTTCATACTTTCTTAGATAAATATGTTACACCATTTCTTCACTGCTCAGGTTACTAATGTCCCTTTCTTATTTCTCACTGTCATTTGAACTTTCTTCTTACTTGAAAATTAGAAACATCTAGAAGAAAAATGCTCTGTTTTCCCACTAACAGATCTACCAATTTACATGCAGCTTTATAATACACACACACACACACACACACACACATGCACACACACACTTCATACTCCTTCTTGTTCCTGTCTCTCTTCCTCTCCACAGCCAGCCCTGCCACTTGCATGGCCATTGTTTTCCACTTGGCCTATTATTCATATCAGCACATAAACATGTCTCAATATCTCCTATCTTAAAACAAAAATTGTTTCATTCAAAATTATTCTCCAGTATGGCTCATTTTTCTGTTGGAAAAATTATTGAAAGAGCTGTCTATTGTCTCCACCTCCACTTCATCACCACCCATTCTTTTTTTTTAAATTATATTTTATTGATTATGCTATTATGGTTGTCCCAGTTTTCCCCTCTTATCCCCCCTCCACCTAGCACCTCGCAACCCTTCAGGCAATCCTCACAACATTGCTCATGTCCATGGGCCATGCATGTAAGTTCTTTGGCTATTCCATTTGCTGTATTGTACTTTACATTCCCAAGGCTATTTTGTAACTACCTGTTTGTACTTCTTAATCCCCTCACCTCTTCACCTGTTCCCCCACAGCCCTCTCTCATCTGGAAACCATCAAAATGGTCTCTGTATCCATGATTCTGTCACTGTTCTTCTTGTTTGTTTAGTTTGGTTTTTAGGTTAAATTGTAGATAGATATATATTTATTGCCATTTTATTTTTCATAGTTTTAATCTTTTGTTTAAAATAAGTTCCTTTAATGTTTCATATAATTGTGGTTTGGTGATGATGAACCCATTTAGTTTTTTCTTGTCTGGGAATCTTTATCTGCCCTTTGATTTTTTTTTTTTTTTTTACACTTTAAAGACAGTGCTTTTAAAATTTTATTGTTTATGCTATTACAGTTGTCCCACTTTTTTTCCCTTCAGCCTCTCCACCTAGCCCACCTCCCTCGACTTCCATAATCAGTCCGTCACTGTTGTCCATGTCCATGGGTTCTTCATATATATTCTTTGACTAATCCCTTCACCTTCTTTCAATCAGACCCCACCTCCCTACTCTCCACTTACAGCTGTCAGTCTAAAAAATAGCTTTGCTGGGCAGAGCAATCTTGGTTGTACGTCTCTGCTTTTCATGACTTTGAATATTTCTTGCCAATCCCTTCTAGCTTGCAAAGTTTCTTTTGTGAAATCAGTTGACAGTCTTATGAGAAGTCTCCTATAGGTAACTAATTACTTTTCTCTTGCTGCTTTTAAGATTCTCTCTTTATTTTTAACTTTTGGCATTTTAGTTAATCCTCCAGCCCCAGTGCCGAAGCACTTACTTCTTCACTAGGCTCTGGAGTATCACACATCTTGGTTTTCTTTTTTCCCTAACTCACTGGTGGGTTCTTCTCAGTCTCCTTGGCTGGCCTTTCTTCTTCTCAACATCAAATCTCCCTTGATCTATAGTCTATACTGGCTAGATGATATCATCTAATTGTGCAGCTTTAAAATCCAATGACTCCCAAATTCCCATCTCCCATCTAACACTCTCCCCTGAACTCTCAACTTATACTTAATACTTTCACTTGATTTTTAATGTAATATTTTCACACATAGTGTATACAAAGCCAAACCATTAACTTTCATCTTGTTCTTCCTCCAAACTTCCTTGTTTTTATAACAAGAACTGCAAATCACCAAGTTGCACAGTCTAAAAACCAGCAGTCTATCTTTATTTTATTTTCACTTTCTCTTCCAACATCTAATCCTTCAGAAAATCCTATTAACTCTATAATCAAAATGCATCCCGTATTTGACCATAATTACCTGAAATTGTTATTTATTTACTTTTTTTGCTTTCTGCCTTTAAACTCTTAGAGGTCAGAGACCTTTTCTGTACACAACAGTTCCTGACAAAGAAAAGAAGATTAATATATATTTAACAAATGAATGAATGAATAAATGAATGAAATTGTGATTGGATGTCTATCATGGTACTAAACAAGCCAACAAAGCCTATGGTCCTTATCAACACTACAATGGGAGTGGAGGAAAAATAGAGATAAACAAGTAAATAAAAAATTAAACAAGAAAATTACAGAAGTATGAGGAGAATTCTAAGGTAGGAAGGAGCAGAAAAGAAGGCAAAATGGCAGTAAATATTAGAGTTCTGTAGCTTATAATACAATACATGGATAGACCTGTTAATGAAACAGTAGGCTTTACATTCTTGCTCTTTCTAATATTTGACTGAGATGGTCTCACTCACTTTTTGTTTAAGGAAGATGAAGCAAGAATTTTGCTTATTGTAGTGATTCTCTACAACATTATCTTATTTCTTAGAGATATATTTACATTATGGACTTAAAACTTTTACCTTTTAGGAAATGCTTTTACTAAAAATAAGTTACAGGTAAAAATTGCTTTAAATTCAGAATGTAGGTTAAGATTATTCTGTACATAAAAGGTCAGGTATAAAAAAGGGTTTGCTTTTTTACTATAAGTATAACATCTTTATAAAAAGACTATTAAATGAAATGCCAAATATTTCCTAACAGTAATAAATAAGCACAAATTCTATTTAAAATTCCTAATGGCTGAATTACGAATTATCTAAGAATTAATGTTAAAAAAGTATAGATAATCTTTACAAAAATAATTACAAAATATTAGAGGCACTTTTTAAGACTACAACATGTAAATGATATACTATACCCAGGATCAGAAAATGAGACTTTGTAAAAGAGATTCCTAAAATAAATGTATATAGGTCAGATATAATTCCAATTAAAATTCTAGATGTATTTTTTTTCTTAGAAGTTAGCAAAATGATTTTAAGGTTAATCTGAAAAAAATAAAATATATAACTGAAAATTTGAAAACAAAAAATTTATTACAAGAGGCAGTGAGTTAAAGTCAACTATTGTTCATCTCTATGACTGAATTCTAAGTAACTGTATAAAAACATTTTGAAAGAATTATAACATGAGAAAATTCATGTATTACACTTTCATAATTTTGATATTTTTCAAGGACTTACATATCATGGGTTGACCTAGATGCTTTACATTATTAACTCATTTAAACATCATAAAAACTCTATGAACTGCTCTTATCATCACATCCATTTTATAGATGAGGTTACTGAGTGACAGAGAGGCTAAACCATTTGCCTGGCATTTTTCAGCCAATAACCAGGATTTGAATTCAAGAAGCTTGATTTAAGAGTCCATTATCACAACATAACACTACCTGTTACTGGGCAAAAAACTTCATTACATCTTCATGGCCACCGCGTGTCTATTACATATTCCACTAAGATTTACCCTTTCCCTTTGACAGTGGACAATACTAGAGAGAGCCAAAAAAAAAGCTTTACCTGCCAAGGAAACTCATACAATAAGAAGACAGAAGAAGAATGTAAATTATACTTGTTTTGTTTTTATATTTATTGTTGACACTCTTCTAGATGCCCCATTTATCCCTTCTTTGCCCACCTCCACCGAGCTCCTGCCCTCCCTTCCCTCTGGCCATCCCCAGCCACACTGTGGTCTGTGCCTATGGGTCATGCATATATGTTCTTTGCCTAATCCCTTCACCTTCGCTCATCCAGCCACTCCTCCCCCTGCCCTGTGACAGCTGTCAGTCTCTTCCATGTGTCCATGCCTTTATTTCTATTTTGTTCATCAGTTTATTTTGTTCAGTAAATTCCACATATAAGTGAGATCATATGGTATTTTTCTTTCACCAACTGACTTATTTCACTTAGCATAATATTCTCCAGGTCCATCTATACTGTCACAAAAGGTAAGAGTTCCTTCTTTTTTATGGCTGTATAGTATTTCATTATGTAAATTTACAACTACTTTTTTATTCACTCATCTACTGTTGGGCACTTGGGCTGTTTCCAGATCTTAGCAATTATAAATAATGCTGCTACATAGGGATGCACATATTCTTTCAAATTAATGTTTTGGGATTCTTAGGATACATTCCCAGAAGTTGGATCACTGAGTCAAAGGACAGTTCCATTTTTAATTCTTTGAGGAAACTCCATACTGTTTTCTACTCTGGCTTCACCAGTCTGCATTCCCAACAACTAGGGTTATCTTTTCTCCACATTCTTGCCAGCACTTGTTGTTTGTTGATTTATTGATGATAGCCACTTGGCAGGTTAAGTTTATATCTCACTGTGGTTTTTATTTGCAGTTCTCTGTTGATTAGTGAAGTTGAGCATTTTTCATCTATTCAGCTCCTTTGTCCATTTTTAATTGGGTTGTTTGTCTTCCTGGTGTTCAGTTGTGTAAGTTCTTTATATGTTTTAGAAATTAACCCCTTATTAGATGTATCATTGAAAAATATGTTCTCCCATACAGCTGGTTACCTTTTCGTTTTATTGATGGTTTCTCTGGCCATGTAGCAGCTTTTTAGTTCGATGTAGTTCCATTTGTTTATTTTTTCCTTTGTTTCCCTTGCCCTGGGAGATATATTGACAAAAATATTACTTTGAGAGATGTCTGAGATTTTACTGCCTATGTTTTCTTCTAGGGTTTTTATGGTTTCAAACTTACATCTAAGTCTTCTATCCTTAGGGGACTAAAGAGATACTTACATTACTCCTGTTTACCTTTCTGAACTTTAGTTGAAATAAGCTATGCATATGCAGATCTAGTTAGCATTTGAATAGAAAAATCTCACAAAATATAGGCCACTTCCCCTATTCCAAGTAGTGTTTACATTATTTAGATTTGTATTTTTCTTTTAAAATACATTGTGACATTTATTTATGGACAGTAGGGTGTGTTATAGAACAAATGATAAACTGAAAGGAAGCACATTTAGGACATACAATTAGAAATGTATCTTTTTTGGTTTAATAGACCCTGACAAACTTCTCCACTTTCCCTTTTGCTCAAATACTTTCAACTTCTCTTTATCTGAAAAGCATTTCTCTAGTTTTCTGTCTTTACTGGTTGGATGAAAATTAGAGATTATGTGCTAAGGGTAAATGGCACATTTGGAGTCAGTAGGTGGCCTTCATTTCTACAGGAATGATTGGGGACATGTGCTGAAAATAAAAGTCCTGAATTACTCAGACTCAAGTGCCCCAGTTCATAACACTTTAACTAGGGCAGTGGCCTTAGCAACATTCGATGACAGATGCTTTCCTACTCTGCTCTGGTTCCTGGTGAACAATGCCAACTGTAAAACCACATGGACAACCTCCTGTTTTTCTCTCCCTTTTTTTAAGAGCACTGTAAGTTCTATTATGTTTCTCAGTGACACAATCAAAGATCTATAGCTCTGAAAATCAACCTTCCTTTTTGAGTAGAAGTCTGAAATGATTTTAAATGGATTTTCTGGGACCCAAATTTCCACATGCAGATGGAGGGAAAGGTTCCCGCACCACCAGCAAGCAATTCATGGACCCCAGAATGATGCGCAAGAATTAACTCAATTAAGACACAGAATACCCAGCAAGAGTACTGGATTCCACAGGTTAACATCCTCCAAGGTTGTTCATCCACCTGCGGCCAGCCTGCTTCAGATGCCAGTCCCAAGTCCCGGTCGTTGGCTGTAATTTGGACCTTGGCTGACTGGCTATATATTGGAGGTTTCCACAAGTCTTCCTTGGGTTTGATTAACTTGCTAGAGTAGCTCAAAAAACTCACAGGAACATTTTATGTGCTGGATTACCAGTTAATGTAAAAAGGATATGACAAAATATATGGGTGAACATTCAGGTGGAAGAGATGTGTAGGGCAAAGCATGGGGAAAGGACACAGACCTTCCATGCCCTCTATGAGCTTGCCACTGTCCCCCAACCCCCACCTGTTCACAAGTGTGTAGCTCTCTGAACCTCACCTTTTTGGATTTGTATGGAAGCCTTATTACATAAGCATGTTGATTAAATCATTGACCATTGCACAACTAGTTCGACTTCCAACCTCTCTTCTCCCTGGAGGAGTGAGAAGGAATGGGACTGAAAGTTCCAGCCTTCTAATCACAGCGCTGGTTCTCCATACAACCAGCTGCCATCCTTAGGTGAGTTCGAAAGGTCACCTCATTAACATAACAAAATACACCTTTATTGCTTTCACCACTTAGGAAATTCTAAGGGTTAGAAGTTCTGTGTATGAAATGGGAACTAAGACCAAATATATATAGTTATCATTATAAATTGCAATATCATAGCGTGACCAAACACAGGTCCGGCTGCCTGCCACAACAAAAGCCCACCTCGTGAGACAGGCGCTATTGGGAAGGAAAGAGGTTTATTCAAATGCCAGGAATCTGAGAAGATGCGGGATGCTTTTCCCAAAGCCCTTCTCAACATCTCAGTTCAGGCAGAGGCTTTTATAAGGGGGAAGAGGGAAAGCAGAACAATGAGATCAAGAGGATGCGGTTGAAAAGTTTTCTACATGCCGACCTGCACAATCCATTCCGATAAGGACCTTGAAATTGGTCAAGCAATGGTTTGGTGTGGACCGTCCTGGTTTTCATCATCCTGGTTTTACAGTTGAAGGTCAGTACATGTCCTGGAGCTGGGATGGCTGAAGGCCAGAGAGTTTGTAGTTAGTTTCTAGGATTCTCATACAAATATGCTGTTTATCTACAAGCAACATATTAGAGTCAGCACTTACAGGAACAATGTCAAAAGAATTGTGGGGTGGGTTACAATTTCCAACCATTACAATTGTTTGTTTTTTTTCCCTTTCTTTCTTTTAAAAAGCCAATCAGTTTGTGTTACAGAGAATCCATGATACTGGTGGCCAAATACATATTTTGATTAAAAAATAGATTTTTTATGAAGGTAATGTTCTTGGGTTTTTACACTGCTGATTAGCCACACAAGCGGTGATAATATTATGAATAAGGACTTTGGTGTAGAAGAAAGGCAGGGAGGGAAGGAGGTAAGGAGGGAAGGAGGGAGGGAATTCTAAATTCTATTCCTGGTTCCACACAGAAACAGCTTAATAACTTTGAGACCACTTTATACCTTTAGGAATCTCATTCTCTTTACACAGAAAATGAAGTGAATGATACAGAGTTTGCAAGGTCCTTACGAGGACTAAATAAATGCTACAAATAATTTACCTAGCCCCGCACCTGGAATATAGTGATTTCTCAATAAATGAAGCTTAACAACAGCTGTAATACATCCCCTGGAATGAGATTAAAAGAAATACTATTTGTTTTTCCATTATATCATAAATAAAATTATGGATAAATCATGATGAATTTAACTAATATATATACTTAGTGAAAAACAATTGTTTTGGTGAATGGGTTCATGTCAGGTCAGCTAAAGGTTTTTAAAGTGATACTAAAATTAACACAATTTTGTTAATTTGAAAGAAGGGGCCCTGTTGAAGTTTTATTATTTGGCTACAAAACATCTGAACCTCCTTCTTATATCAAAATTATTCTCCACCTCCCAAAGTAGAAATGAAAATAGACAATTGAACCCTCTCTATCTCATCCCTGGCAGCTAGCAGCATTGAACTAGGATCAACCAATTAGATCCTCTTGTTTAGTACCTGGAATACAGATAAAATAATACAACAAAAGGGCATTTAGAAATACTCGTAGAGACAGAAGACAAGATTCAAACAATGGTAGTGGCTACACATTTGTTGTTGAAGTTATACCTGCTACACTAGACTTTCTCTCTGACAAAACCTATGTTCTCTGGCCTCTTGCATCATGCCTTTTTCTCAAGCTTAGTCCTCTTACTTTAAGGCTGATTCTGTGATCTATCCTGTGTCCTTCTTATAAATACCATTTTCTTTTTACAGCACCTGGAGTCAAATTCTGATTTTTGCAATTAAGGACTTCTAAGGTAAACTAATGACCATTTTCTTAATTTGGTATCACCAAACCTTGGGAGTGCAAATTGGGTTATCATAATATAGAAGGTTTAAAGTAAGTGTACTTTTTATGTTGTTTGAGAAGACCTAACTATTGTACTGCATGTAGCTTTCACATGTAGATCACCTAGCACCCAAACTGTCATTGTAGAGGTATTATCACACAAAACAACACACACGCGTGCGCACACATGCAGAGCACTTGCAACTGTAATTTAGGAGGACATTTGATAACCAAGGTATAATTCTCACTCTGGGGATGAATTGAGAGCATGGGTTTTATCTGTCCCACCAGCAAACTTGAGCCTGTACTCGATGCTGTGTAGTGTGGCATGGGGGGACGATTTCTGCCTAAATCAAAGCAGCCCGTGCAGAGGACCACGTGACCTCGTTCCTAGAGGTGGCATCCTGGACTGAGGCAGGAGCGCTGAACGCCAGCCAAAGGAAGAGCTGTGTGAGCGAAGAGTGCGCGCGACCTCAGCCGCTGCCTGAAACCTGAACAGGCGCTGCAACCTGTAGTGCCTGTTAAAAAGTGGGAAGCAGGGAATTCATTCATATTTGATAAGAAGGGCGGGCCTTGTAAACGAACGACTGTGCTGAACGGCTCCACGGGGCCGTTTACTGAACAGATGGGTGAGAGAAGCTGGCGCAGGGGCAGCAAGGTTGTTCGGGTTTCACGTGTATTAGAGGAGTCTGCACAGAATACTGGCGATTTTCTTGAATTCTCTTGAAATTATTTGTAGAGGCCCCCGAATACTGTTTAGTGTTTCTAGGTTTGATATTCTTTATTTGTGCAGAGACATTGCTGGAGTGAGTCCAACAAATATATAGATTATGCAAGGATATTTTTGGTCCAAGCATTGTATTTGTAAACACTGACTACAATAGCATTATCTCTATCTATATGTTTATAGAGATATATAGAGATAATGCTATTTTATATGTCTGTGTGTGTGTATGTGTATATGTATGTATGTGTATATATATATATATGGCTCTGGGCTTGTCTTTCTGCACGGAATCATGAAGCCTGGTGTAGCATTTTGCTTACCGATAACCTAAACACTATTTATCCACCCTGAGTCATGAGTTTTATTAAGCAATAATGTTTAATTAAAACAATAAATCAAAAATATAAACTCCTTGATGAATGAAATGCATACATATCTATTTGTTTTTATTAGAATCACCATTTCCAGGAAGATTCCCCAAGTCAAGTTCCCTTCGGCATGAACTCTTTTCAATAAGCCTTTCATCATTTAGAAAGTTTGATTAAATAAAATTTTTCAATAACCATTATTATTTGCTTAAACATTATATTTTCATAGATTACTACATAAAAATAATGAGGAATCCTATTTACTAATCTTTGCTATCAATCATAGTTTCAACTAACCTTGAGAAGATTCTTCCTAACCTGAGCACAATGAACTAATCAGAATGTTTTCCAGTGACCATCAGGACCAGCCTTGACCACGTGCACAGCTTCGCAGAACTTTAGAACTAGCAGAACCATCTGCTTACGAATGGCTTTCCTCCAAAGTGACCTAAAGCTGCCATTGCCAGGTATGTAGCCAGTGGAGTCCTTTTTCTCTCTGGCTTTCTACTTTTTTTCCTCCATGGGTAGAAGGAGAAAAAACACTATATGTGTATACAATAGGCATGAAGGAAGTATCTAAAAAACTATTAGATAGTGAGCATCTATTGCACTTCAGTGTTGTATGAAGAATGTCTCATTTTACCATCATAAAAAGCAGAGACATGCGGATGAAAAATATAAACCAAGAGAAAACCATACCCTTTTACATGTTTCCACTCAACCCTGTGCCTGCCTACCTGTGTTGTAGGTATTAGAAATTTCTATTTGTTGTCTACACCTTCGGTGAAATTGTATCTTGAGGATACTGATTGTAGTAGTTTTCTAGGGCTGCCATCCCAAAGTACCACGAACTGGGTATTTGGCATAACAGAGATTTATTGTCTCGCAGCCCTGGAGGCTAGAAGTCCGAGATCAAGGTGCAGCAAGTGTGGTTTCTTCTGAGACCTCCCATTGGTTTGCAGGTGACTGCCTTCTCCCTGTGTCCTCACATGTTCTTTCCTTGGTCTGTGTTTCCTAGGTCCTAATCTCCTCTTTTTATAAGGACAGTAGTCGTACTTGATTAATTTCCATCAATAGGACCTCATCTTGCCTTAATTACCTCTTTAAAGGCCCTATCTCCAAATACAGTCATATTCTGAAACACTGGGGGTAAGGACTTCAATATACAATCATTTTCACATCTCACCACAAAGTCAGTGTTTGCTTCTATCATGCCACCCATTTAAGTAATTTTCTAACCCCTTTCTCAATCTGCTAAGAACAACTATTACTCATACCCCCCTGAGAAACTGCCTCCTGTCACCCCCTTATGTAGGCTCTCTCAGGAAATATGGCCGCTGCCAACACTTCCTTCCCGATCTGGATGTATGTGCTACTTCCTTTCTTGAACCTGGGCTTCATGAGACCGGTTTGACCAATATAATAGGGCAGAAAAGGCACTGTGGCCATTCTGAGCCCAGACTTTAAGAGGATTGACTGCTTCTGCTTCCTAGCTCTTGAAGTTCAATTCCCTCTGCTGGAATAAGGAACCACAGGAAAGAGCACTGAGGTGCTAAAAATGTCAGTGAGGAAGGTGCCATGGACAGATAGCTTTTACCTTAAGAATATGTTAATGGGAGCTCTAACTAGTAGTACTATCTCTTCCCGGATGCCTATCCTCTTCCTCTGAGGGGAACTACCTCTATGCTTATTCATTCACTGAAGCCCCTGCCTACGTTTTACCACCTGGTGATGGGTAGATTACCATCACCTTAGAGAATTACTCGGCACTATCCCAGCACACAGAGAAGGCAGTGAGTACGGTCTTGTATTCTATCCTTACCCAAGAGGTCTGCTGACTCTGTCCAAAGGGAACTTAAGCCTCTGAACAATTTAATAAAATTAATGCATTTTTAGGACAAACTCTTGCACTTTTAACATAAAACCAATTTCACATAATTTGAAATCTATTCACTGGAGCAACCATCCACAGAATGGTTCTCAAATATTCTTAAACCTGAAATGCCTATTAAGGTACAATTGGCACTGTCAACATTCTTTGCACAATTTTAATGAGAAAAAAAATTGAAAGCACACTTCTCAGTACGGCCAGTCATTAATCACTGTAATGATAGCTGGGAAGTAAATTAACTGATACTATAACCTCTTACCCTCCAGAAGCTAAGTAATCATAAAGGTATCACAGGAAAATTGGTTACATCTGAACAAATTTTGTAAGGAGTGATGATAATTAAAAACGTTAAAAATCAGAGGGTTTTTTTTTTTAATTTAAAAAGAGAAACATTCTGAGAATTCAAACTTGGAGGCAGTACTGCCATTCTCATCTTTCCCCTGCCGTCACTTCCTGTGCGCTGCTCAGGGGACGCTGGCACTCTCTTTCTTGCCGCCCCTTCCTCCACGGGACCCCTTTGCATCCACTGAGGGCTTAGGATCCTTACTGTGCCCTGCCCTTTTTTCAAAGGACCTGCATGTGCATGTGCGTGGTGTGCCTGGCACTCCATCCCTGAGATCCTTAATGGCTGTAGCAGCCTTTATCTCTTCTCCATTCAGCGTCCTACTGCCACAGCTGCACTCTGGGCTTTGCTGCCCCATCTCAAAAGAAAAAAAAAAAATCATTAGCATTCTCGGTTTTTCAAGTCTCCTTTTCTTCCAGCATTATTTTCCCGTCTGAAGACATTTCACTTTTGTTCCTACCCATGCTAGATAGCATCGGTGTCTCACATTCTCAGTTCCCTGAGCCCTTTATTCTTCTGCTAACTTGCTTTACTTAGCTGCATACACCCATAGGTTAATACAGACTCCTAATTTCCTACTTGTTCTTAAGGAAGCGGCTGGAAAACTGGAGAATTGTACAACTATGCTTATTAGTTTGATTTCAAGTGTATAATATCAAATGGGTTCTCACAGTAACTCAATTTTTATAAAAATAAAACATGTTTATTACAGAACTCATAAAAGCAAAGAAAAAAAATAACAAAGTGTGGGAGAAAAAGCACATTGTATATCATTATAGAGAAAAACTGCTGTTAAGATTTTGGTGTTTTCCCTTTCAGTTTAATCTCTCTATATGTAACAGACAAAATGTGTATATTATTTTACAAAATTCCCTTAATATTATAAAATGCAATTAGTTCATGTCATGGAATTTATTTCCAATGTCCCATTTTCAATGACTTCATAATAGTCCCCCTTTTAGACATGTGTGAACATCAAAAATGGAACCACTGATGTCAAAGAGCCCTGCCTAACATGGAATGGGGAGGCCATGGGGGAAGTCATGCTTACTCATATCCACACCTGGATAAGACTTGAGATTTGAACATTTTTGGTTGTTGTTCCCCCTACAAGACCACAATCTAAATCTTACTTTCCTGTTTCTATGTCAACACCTGCGTGGACCTTACCAGCCCTCTTCACACTAATCAGATTGCTGTGTTAACCAAGAGAGAAATTTCAAAACAACTCATGGCTTTTGCCTTTATAAACTCTAGCTTTTTTTGTCTTCTCTGGGGCACGTTTCAGTTTATTCCTGGATCTGTGACTCCCAGATCGGAATCCTTAGAGACCCCAAATCAAATTTTGTTTTGCTTTGCAATCTTAGCTCCTTATTCTTTGACATATGTTGCAATTTATTTTTAACTTTCCTTTACTGGTGATATTTAGGTTGTTACTAACCAGCAATTCAAACTTTTTTCTCTAAAATGAACTAGGAAGAAATATTACACTTCCTGCTCAAGGTTAATTCATTTTCTCAATCATTTATTCACTCATGCATTTAAACATATTTATTAAACATCTGGCACTGTGTTTCTATCACTGATACCATGTTAATTCCTGAGAATATTAGATGAAGATTCTGGCTTATGCCCTGAAGGAATTCATTGTCTTATCCTTGAGAAACAAAGAGACAGATGATTACAATTCAGAAGTAATCACAGAGCACAAGGGCATGACCTGAACCCCATGGGACTGGTGTCCTTATAAGAAGAGGAAAAGACACCATACATCTTATTCTCTCTCCCTCTCTTCTGTCCCTCTAACCTCATGTGTGCACAGAGAAAAGACCAAGTGAGGATACAGCAGAAAGATACAACTTCACACCAAGGAGAGCTTTCTCACCAAAACCAACTCTGCAGATGCTTCAATTCTGGACTTCTAGTTTCCAGAACTGTGAGTAAATACATTGATGTTGTGTTTTGTTACAGCAGCTTGAACAGACTAAAACAAATTTACAGGATGAGAGTTAATGGCTATGTGCAGAGTAGGGAGGCAAGCATTTCCAGGGAGAGGAAACCGTGGACACAAAGCCCAGGGGGCTGAAAAGAGCCTGATAGGCCTGGGCAACTGAGAGAAGAGCAGTCCACCTGGGACCCTGGTGGCCAGTTGTGAACATTTCTGAAATATCTTCAGGAAATGAGTCTAAGATGGTATGATGACTAATTACAGATATAGCAAATAGATTTTGTATTTGGAGAGCCTGAGTTCCAGTTCTAAGGAGTACAATGTGATTGAGATGGGAGAAGAGACCCAAGCTGTACCTGCCGGCAGTGACTGAGGCACAGCCAATGACTAAGTTCAACTTTTGCATGTTATAGATGTCAAAATCAAAACACAGGAATGTGAAGAAATTAAGAGGGATTAAACAGACACGTATCACATTAGCATGTCTTAGTATCCGATATCCCTTTCAAGTACATTAAAACAATGACATTTAAACTAAACCAATTTGCTATTCCCAAATTTATGTCTCAAATTGGATTATGGCACCAAACCTGATCATCTACAAATATGGTCTCGATGGTGTCTTAATAATTCTAAGGAAAACTGAAACTGCAATCTAAAAGCATTAACTATATTAATGCTCTTAGTGAGTGTATTTACCTTTATAGTCTTGGTAGTATTGACCAAACAGTGTTTAAAGGTGCAGTGTTTGCATATGTTGTTACTGAACTGTAACCTTCCAAAACCTCACTTTTGTAATTATAGTGATAATGACGGCAATGTGTATTTACTGACTATTTATGATATGTCTAACAGGTGGCTAGATGTTCTATAAAACATATTTCATTTATGTGTTAGAGACTTTTAATACCAACAGATGAAGAAAATAAGAGAATACCTGGAGAAGGTGCTTGAGGTTGTCCAGCTAAGAGAATAAAGAAGTTGAAAATGAAGTAATTTTCTGTTAAAGGTTTAACAACCAGCTTTATGAAGGGAGAGGGAACCATCGATCTATAGCATTTGAGGATTTCTGTGGTGTTGATATGCTCATTGGGATTTCAAGTTAAAAGGTGATACCACTACGCTGGTAACAGGTGTGCAGTAGCAAACCATTATACAGTTGACCCGTGAACAACATGGGTTTAAACTGCATGGGTCCACTCATACTTGGATTTTTTTCAATAAGTACAGTTGTCCCCTCCATGGATTTCAAACCAACCAAGAAGGAAACAAATTATTTCACATTTTCAACCATGGTTTCCCAACCTTGGATTCTCAGCAGCTTATCAAAAATACAAATTTCTTTTAAAAAATTAAATGTATTGGGACTACATTGGTTAATAAGATTGTATAGGTTTCAACTGTACATTTCTATGATACATCACATGTATATTGCACTGTGCCCATCACCTAAAGTCAGATCATCTTGCATCACCATTGACCCCCTTTATCCTTTACTATGCCTGCACCCCACTTCCCTTTGGTAACCACCATACTATTGTCAGGGTCTATACATTTTTGCTTGATTTTCTTGTTTGTCCATTTATTGCTTTCAATTTTATACTCTATATATGAGTGAAATCATATATTCTTAACTTTTCCTGTCTGACTCATTTCACTTAGCATGATATTCTCAAGGACCATTCATATTGTTGCAAATAGCAGTATTTCATCTTTTGTTTTGGCTGAGTAATAAATAAATAAATACTGACTTCAATCTACAGATGGAAAATACTGTTTTCAATCAGTGACTTGTTGAATCCTGGGTACTAAGGGCCCCGTGTTGTTGTTTTTGGGAAGTCAAGAGTCATAGCAGATTGTGGATTTTTGAATGCTTGGAGGTCAGCACTCCTAATCACCCCGTTTTTTAAGGATTAATTGCCTGACACTTTCATCATAACCATCCATTCTAGCGAGCCTGGTGAGCCGCTTCCAGTTCCACTGTCAAATACAAATGTGAGCCCAGCTGGAACACCTAAAACCTATGCTTATATTTTCTCCCTTTGCTACTGGGCTTTCAATCTGGTACAATGAGTGTGGCTTTCCAGGTATATTATTTACAAGCATTTTGCTTTTTCGATGTTTTATATCTTCAACTTCACCTCAAAAGGTAAGTTTCTTTCTGCTTGGTTGATATTGTCAAAGACTGCATCCATTTAGAAAGACATTGACTTCCTATGTGAATTCCCATGTTTTTAGCGAGTAGATCGGGGAATGGGTTGTCAAATTCCTATAACCATATTGTTAGAAATATATGCGATCTGGAACATTGATATTTAGAGAAGATGTAGGTAGACCTGATACTTGCTCATGTAACACTTATTCCCAACCTTTTACCTGCATGCAGAGCCTAAATTTCAATTTTGGCTTTATGTCCAAACTTCCCCATGTTCTTTGGTAAATCCTTATGGTTCTAAGTCAACTATCAGGTCCCATAAACTTTGGCAATGATGGATTTTAATTTGGGCATGTTACCTAAATGTGGTCAGGGAGATATGAAACAATGTCTGAAACCTGGGAAATGTTTCTGAGTTCTTAAACACAAACACAGGTAAAAGATAGTCACTTTTCCTACCTCTCTACCATTGGCATAAGAATATTTGATGCCCGGAGCCATAGACATATTACAAAAATGAAATAAGCTGACTAACTGATTATGACACAGTAGGAAGATAAAAGAAACCTGGACTATTGCTGATGACTTTGAGCTGTTAAATTAATAACTTTAGAGTTTCCCTTCCTTGGGGCTTCTTGTTCCATGAACTAATAAAACCCCTTATTTGTCATTTGTGTGGATTTTCTGTTTCTTGGATCCTCACATCTAGCCCTGTGCTATCTTTCCATCTTCATATTTTTTCAGTCTCTCTTTCCTCCTCATCATTTTTTATTTTATCTTGTCTTATTTAAAATTTTATAACAGAATACCCTGGCTGATAATTTGACCAGAAGTTGGGAAAACTTTGAGTAATAGCTGGGAAGAAAATAAAACACAAATTTTTTTTGCCTATCAAGAGTTGGGGATATGAACAATCTTTTGAAATAAATTATTCTTAATAAAAAAAGTAAATAATTGGAATGGGTATTATATTTGTATAAATTTAAGTGCCCACCTACTATTTATGTGAAAAACTGAAGAAACATTATTCTAGAAGATTCTATCTGTGACTTATAGCTTTGACCCTTTTTGTAATTTAGTGTTATGTCCCCACTGCTGAATTTTTGGTTCTTTAACTTACCAAGCCTTTTCATTGCTCCCAGAATCACTTGGGAGGGTTTATTCATTCTTCCTGGAATTTAGTTTATCTTTGTTGTTAATAAAATGTAAATTTCAGATAAAAAAAGAAACAAGTCAGCTCTTTTAAACTGAAAGTTCTCTTTCTGTAATGCAAATCGTTGTTTTGGATAAGTCAGTGCTCTGCTTTTGTAGGTATTTTTGGAGGGGAGGTACTTAATGTGGAAGTGGAAGGACTTTTTGCCTAATTTTTTTCCCTGTGTGGGTATTGAGTGCACTTCATGTATGATGTTTTGCATACTCTTATGGACATATTGTTCTGTGCGTGGGTGTGTGATTACCAGGTGTTCACAAAGGGATAAGAACTGAGATGTGGAGAACAGGAGGGACATGGAACCTGAAATTCACCTCAGTCTGGTCGGACAAGGCAACTTGCCATGAGAACAATCATATTCTCTGATTTTTTAGGCTATCATGATGCTTTGAAAACACTGCAGTCTATTAAGGTGTTTCTTTTTCATGCAGAATCTCTACCTACATCCCTGAGTTTACCAGCGGAAAGCTGATGGGACCTTCTGAAGCCTGAATGAGAGCTGAAGTGCTGCATCGATCGGCATGCCTTTTAGAGAGTGCATTTCCTGTGTCTTGATGACCTTGTTGGCAAGGTATCTCTGTCTTTGAATTATCAATAGTACTTATATGAGAAGTTGCTCCCATAATTCATGAGCTGCATTTCAGCGGAGCTATTATAAATGTAGGATTTGGCTTGGTCACGTGTGACGGTGTCCATTGAGCATGATGCCGTTTCCCTTGCCCCCCGCCCCCACCATTTGGGGTTAGTATTAATAGTGCCCCTCTGCCGAAGGGTTCTCATACCCTCTGCAGGCTACTGACGCCAGGGAGTGCTGATAAGAAATACACTTTCAATCATCCACATATGCATCAAAGTGTTAGTTCTAGATGAAGTGGAGATGGTCACAAGATCTAATTTCAGCATATATTTAGGCCTTATCACTACAAACTCTAAACCAGTTTTTTCTATGTGGGACTTTTTATCATAGCTATCTTTGGACAGATTATTGAGGCTCCAAGCAAACAAAATTTCGGAAATAGGTCGACTGACATTAAACTCTTCAACATACCCAAAGCTGCTATTTTAAGCACAGATTCTGTTCAAATTCCAGAATGGAGATCGTATTCAGTTTAATCTCATTTTATAATCTAGCTTTATTTTTAATGTGTTTTTGACCCCTGTTAGAAGATCGTTTGTGTGAATTAACAGTGGAACTTGACAAAATTATTTATTTTCAGAAAAAGATATTCTAGTTCAACCTTACCCTATAAACCTCAGAAATAAAACTGAACTACCAAGTGATTTTAACGTAAACAAAACTACTGCAAGTGTTTCACCTGGAAGGCTTGAGAAACATATTTTTTAAATTTAAATGATTCTTAGAAAGAACATTCATTAGACATGGAAATGCTGATATGCTTTGTGAGGTGAGGGTCCCTGCTGATGTATGGTTAATTTTCAGTTTCTTTGTTTTGTCAGGTGAACATTTCTTTCAAATAAACACTTTCAAGTGGTTTCTGATTTAATTAATGAACATGAGCTCAATTGTTTAGAAGCAAAATATGTGTGTATGTATGTATGTATCTATCATGCTTTATCTTTTTCCAAGGTCACACACTAAAGTATTAACTAAAGTAACTAAAAGGTTATGATGCATCATGATATAAAAGCCACACAATAGGATATAAATGATCAACAGCAACTTGTACATATAAAACCTAAATATATATATATATATATATATATATACACATATTTAAATATATATGTTTTAAACTTGTTTAAGAATACATGCAGCTCTGGCTGGTGTGGCTCAGTGGATTGAGCACCAGCCTGTGAACTAAAGGGTCGCCAGTTTGATTCCTGGTCAGGGCACATGCCTGGGTTGTGGGCCAGGTCCCCATTGGGGGGCACACAAGAGGCAAACACACACTGCTGTTTCTCTCGCTCTCTTTCTCTCTCCCCTCCCCTCTCTCCTCCTCCCTTTCCCTCTCTCTAAAAATAAATAAATAAAATCTTTAAAAAAGAATATGTGAACAAGCTAGAACATTTTTAGAATGTTATTTATCAAATGAGTGCCACTGATGTAATGAATAAAATGAAGTTACTTTTGATTGTCATTAAAGTGCATTTTAAAAATGAGAACATTCATCCGAAATAATGGTACTGTTAACTGAAAAGAAAAGGTAAATATGCAAATTTTATATCTTATTTTCAGAAGTTGGGTACATCTCACTCTAGTGAAGATAAGACAAGAGAGAATACAGAGTGATCACAATGAATCCAGGTACATGTCTTATCAACTGTACAGAACTATGCATGTGTTGGACTTTAAAAGAAAAATGACATAGCTCCTCCCCATTAAAGGTTTACAACTCATGCAGTAGAATGTTGCTTATAAATACAGGGTGGGTCAAAAGTAAGTTTATGGTTGTTTCTATGTAAAATAATACAATAATTAATAAATAATAACACAAGAATAAACTCTGTGTTTTGCGTACTCACAAATGTAAACCTACTTTTTCCCCGCCCAGTATAGAATAAATCTATATAGCTGGGTGTATAAAATATAAAAGTGTATCGTGACCTTACTGTTACTTATTCCTAGGGAAAAATGAGGAATATTCTTCTGACTTTCAAGGCCAAATATGTATTACTTTATTCACCAAGATTGATGCATTAGGTAGACGTCTGCAGATGTTCTAGTTAGGATCTTTTAGTTGAAGGAAACAGAAACTCACTCAAGTTGTCTTAATAATGAAGGATTGATGGTAAGGAAACATTTAGGGCAATTAGAGAGACAGAGATTGAATAGGATTCCAAGAATGTAAACTGGAACACAGCTGGCCATCATACAAATGGAACTTGATCCAAGGCAGCATTAATAATTTCAGCAGCAGAAGTTCATGAATTCTCAGGAGTTTGACAGCAGTGCTATGTACTTTGTATTGACTTTTGTATTCTTTCCGCTACTCTGTCTTCTAACGCTGCTGTCTCAAAACTTCACCCTGCTCTGACCCTTTAGGCCCCTAACTTGAAACACTTCTTAGTCCCATCTGATCCCCATGGCTTCCCCTTCTTCTTCTCAGCAGCTGTCATTCACATGGTTAATTGTTTAATTTTTCTTGGTATTTAACAGATACAATTCTTGAGATCTAGAATCTTACAGGGCTTTTGTATTAGGGTACTTTTTTTACTTGATATCTAAACACTTTAATATATCAGCATTAACTTTAGTTTATATTTAAAAATAGTTTCCCAATTTATTATTTGTTTTTTAACTTTGATCAGTATTGCCTGACATATACTTTAGTTTTAATTTTTTATTTGTCAAATCTGTCCAACATGTCTTTCTAGATTTTCCTTTTTCTAATAGACTCAGAATGATCTCCTTCTCTATAGCATTATGTAATTATTCCTTACTCATCAGTGCTTTTAAATAGTGGTCTATAGACCACCTGAGCCTAATCACCTGGGTTTGCTTATGCAAAATGTGGAATCCTGGTGCCTTGCCCTAGACTTGTTTTATTAAATTTGATTTCAAGGTGAGACCCAAATAATCTGCTTGTTTTAAGTTAAGAAAAAGGATTGATAATTTTTCATATACAATTTGACATAGTTGACATATTTTTCTAGTACTTCATTAAAACTGCAAATTACTTTTTAAGTAATTAGAAAAGGAGATTGTTTTTTGAAAAAGCCATGCAAAACAGTGTGTATAAAAATAAATGTGAAAGTTATGTTCCAATTCTTTCTTTGGGGTTAAAACTATTATTAATAAGCTTGCTTTGAATTCTTCATATATGTTTCCTATTAGTGAAATTTTCATATTGTCTTACAAATTGGGATTATATGACCTTAAAGACCAAGAATTGGTTTATAATTGTATGCCACAATTTTTTATTTTCACAAAGAAATGACAAAAAATTAGAATGAGTTCTTTTGTGCAGTTTATGGATTCTTCCATTAATAATAAACTATGCATCATGCTATGTTCTAAACCTTATAAGGATATTTATATATACTTACATTGTAAAATACTTTAATGCAGCTTGCTTTATATTATTTAAAAATTCCAAATAAAATATTAAAACTTATGCACTATAACATGAGCTGGACATGGTAGTAAAGCTATTCACATTTTGTTTTCTGTCATGTCAACCAAATTCTTTGACAATTGTTATAGAGTATGAATAAATAGTTTTAAAAATTCTGGTCTTGTGCAGTTTGATAAAATTTTCAGAAGACATTGAATGTCCTCAGAAGTGACAGTTTTATGTCGAGTGCCAAAATACATGTTAATCTTGGATGACAGTTTGTCTTTTATTGTGGCTTGCCACATATTACTGAACTTGATTTTGAAGATGAGCAGGCTGTCTTACTCCATTATTTGACTAGAAACGAATTTGTAGTCATTAGTACAGAACAATGCGACTTTTTTTTTATCCTCATCTGAGAGTGTGCTCATTGACTTCTCAGAGAAAGAGAGACAGGGGAGAGAAACATCAATGTGAGAGAGAAACATTGATCAATCGCCTCTGGTACATGCCCCAGCCTGGGACTGAATCTGCAATCCAGGCATGTGCTCTGACTGAAATGGAACCTGCAACTTGTTGGTGTATAGGACACATTCTAACCAACTGAGCCATCTGGCCAGAGTGCATTTTTTTTTAAGTTGAATGTAAACTTTCACTTATTATGTTTTAATTGAACTACTTTATTTGGATACTGTGATATTGATTTCTCAGTGATGTATTATTAAAATACTTTCTTCTGAAAATTTATCTCAGGCCTAACCTCTTTGTGTTAGAATACTTGGACTTTTTAGCCCATGGCCTTTCTGACTATTTACTGAGACTGTGGAATTTATATAAAAGAGAATTCATGGCTATTTTTCTACACCAAATTTTAACCTGTTTACGAAACTTGTTGTGTGACATCAAGCTAATTTTTTAGCTTTTTTTCTTCTGTATCTAATACCTGTTCCCAAGGCAGTCACCTCATCCAACAAGGAGCTTTAGATTCAGCTTTGAGCCAATGGCTCCCATATTTTCCAGGCAATTAGGGGCTGGATAATCAATGCTGTATGTCCCTGGGGAGAGTGGGGGACCCCAAGGAGAGTCTTCCCTGGGATTATTGCTGAAAAGGCTGAAACTTTCCACAGGAGTTTCTAAATACAAAGTAAATGAAAAGCATCTCAGGATTTTTTGCCATTTTGTGGGAAGAACTGAGTAAGAGTGAAACCAGCACGGGGAAATACATTGGATAAAGATGGGTTTTCAATTAATTCATTTGAATACACAAGCCCAAACAAGCTTACTCCTGGGATTTTCGGTAACCTTTCTGTTTATACAAGCCAAAACTTACCTTTATTTGCTTAAGTCATTTTTAATAAGATCTCAATTCTTTGCAAATAAACCACCATGCATAAATAATATCACATGGTGAAAGGTCACATCATTTAAAAATTTTTAACATTATTTCAGATGGTAAAACACATGCAAAGAAAAGAAAAATGTAATTATTTTTGAGAAATGGAATTATGAGTGTCGTTCTTTGGTGACTTGTTTTAATTCTCAAACTTTCTATAAGCATCTATTATGTTTATAGTTAGAAAAACTGCAAGCCTGATTTTATAAAAACTAGCTTTTCCATATTATGAATAGTGTTACTTCCTCAGCAGTATTACTGACAAATATTTTTTGTGCTTAACTATGGTTTTGCTTGAGATTTCAATCAATATTTATTTTTATTGGATGCATGATTTTGAGTTCATTTTCAAAGAAAATGTACCTAGCTAAGAGCTTTAACCCAATTCATGAAGGCTGTTGTTTCCCATTTTATTGTGTGCTTTTTTAACGTGTGAGTTTCACCTCTAAAATTCTAAATGTTCTTTTCCTTTACTTGGCTGTGATTATCTCTCTACTTCTTGTTTCATGGTGTTCACGTGATTGTACTTTTCTATGTCTCTTTGCTTTTCAGAATGTAACATCATTAATGTATTTCTTATAACTGTTGTTTTAGGTGCATTGAAAGCAACATATTTTGAAGATCCACATAAGTAGCTGTGATGGAAGTGTATCGTAATTGCTATAGTAAGTACTATACTGTCTCTATAAAAACACTAGATTTTGAAGCCTCTTTGTTTTGAAACAAAAAGTTTGCAGAAGACCCATGCATGATGTGAGTTGGCTCCTGTTTTAGTTGATACCTATAATTTATACAAAATTATCATATCAAAATATAACTAAATATTGAATAAAGTTTATATCTAAATAGAAAGAAACTATGATTTATTATAAATATGTTTTGTCCACTATGCTAGGTACTGGAAAATATAATGTGTAAGTACCTGATGTATAAATATATGTAGAGCATTAACCAATATGAGGCATTTGAATGTTAAAATTCCACATAAGAATATATATTTTTAATATTTTTAATAGTTTTATTAGCTTAGAAGTCATTTTCTTATATTTTAATATTCTGTCAAATACCAGGGGGTTCTTCAGCAATAAGAAGAGAAACTATCTCTGGGAATTCTCAAGTAGGGGCTGGGGACCATTTGGCAGAGGCTGAATTGAGAATAATAGCATATGGAAATTTGGCCAATCTATGTCTGTGTTCGGTAGAGGAATATAGTTGAAAAAGTTTCTACATTAAAGTCAACTTGGGTCAATTACAGGAGAGACTGAAAATTCTCTGAGACTTGTATAGAAGCTCTTTTAAAAGGAAGTAATTAGCCCAACATGAACCAGTTTAGGAAAAGAACAAGGTTAGTGGGTGGTTTGAAAAAAAAAAAAGGTAAAAATAGCAGAAATAGATCTGGACCAGCCCTGGAACAGAGACATTCCCATGGGGACTCCTAACAAAGAGTTTCACTACATTTTACAATGGAAGGGCTGAGAATCACACTGAAACTGAAAGCAAATACTAGCCTCACTGCTGGATATTCTTTGTTGTTATTGTCATGATTAAGACTACATATTCCATAACAATGTTCAAGTCTTCTCAACTGTTTTTGCCCATATTATAGAGCTTTAGAGACTGTTAAACAGAACTGGAAAAACATCAATTCCGTTCAGTTTAGTAGAACAACTATTTCTTAAGGGCCTGGTAGATGTCAGACACATGACTCAGTGAGAAAGGTAATAAGACATCAGCTCTCACCTGGAGGCACACAGACAGCATAATTCAGTATGCTAAGTAGCATAAAGATGAGATAATATTAGATCACTTTAGCCCTCAGTTCTACAGGGGACAAGGGGTGGGGGGCAGGTGAGTCTTGCTAAGGAGGTGATGCTAGCACAAACATTGAAGAGTAAGAGTGTGTTATGGAAATGGTGAAAATACACATGGTTGGGGCTGGAGAAAGGTAGAGGGTGAGGTTATAGTCTAAAATCAGAGAATGAGATTAATAGAGGTATATCAAAACCCTGCTGCTCTTAATGGCTAAAGAAAACATCAGCAAAATGAAAAGGGAACCAATTGTATGGGAAAATATATTTGCCAATGACACCTCGGACAAGGGTTTGGTCTCCAAAATATATAAAGACCTCACATGACTCCACTCCAGGAAGACAAACAACCCAATTAAAAAATGGGCAAAGGACCTGAACAGATACTTCTCCAAGGAGGACATACACAGGACCCAGAGACACATGAAAGGATGCTCAGCATCACTAGCCATCAGAGAGATGCAAATTAAAACCACAATGAGATACCACTTCACACCAGTCAAAGTGGCTATCATAAACAGATCAACAAACAAGTGCTGGAGAAGTTGTGGAGAAAAGAGAACCCTAGGACGCTGTTGTTGAGAATGCGGACTGGTGCAGCCACTGTGGAAAACAGTTTGGAATTTCCTTGAAAAACTAAAAATGGAACTACCTTTTGACCCAGCAAATCTACTGCTGAGATTATACCCTAAGAATCCCAAAACACCAATTCAAAAGATCCTATGCACCCCAATATTCATAGCAGCACAATTTACAATAGCCAAGAATTGGAAGCAACTTAAGTACTTAACAGCAAATGAGTGGATCAAAAAACTGTGGTACATTTACACAATGGAATACTATGCAGCAGAAAGGAAGAAGGAGCTACGGACTTCACAACAGCATGGATGGAACTGGAGAGCATTATGATAAGTGAAATGAACCAAGTGGTAAAAGACAGATACCATATGACCTCGCCTATAAGTGGAAGTGGGTGGGGCTGGAGAAAGTGGTGGCAAGAAAATGTTGATGTGGGGATGATGGAATGGAGTGCAGGGTGGAGGGGATAAAAGGGAGAAAAAAGTGAGACAATTGTAATAGCCTAATCAATAAAATATACAAAAAAAAATCCAGCTGCTGTTAGTGAACAAGTCACATAAGCAACATGGCTTCTGTGAATCTGTTTCTTAATTTTTCTTTTTTTCCTTTGTAGTGAATTTATTAGGGTGACACCAATTAACAAAATTATACAGGTTTCAGATGTGCAATTCTCTAGCACATCATATGTGATCTGTGTTGTGTGTTCATCACCCCGAGTCAAGCCTCCTTCTGTCGTATTTACCCCCCACATCCTCCTCCACCTCCCCCACACTTTCTTATCACAGCAACCACCATACTGTTTCTTACTTTCTAAAGATGAATAATTTTTATCCATCTTGATTCAAGTCTCTATTAATTGCTAAATTAGATGTTTTGCTTTTTGAAAACATTTATTTTTTACCCATTGGAAGCCTGGGTTTAGTGTAATATTAATGGTTTGCAATGATTTGGTCATACAATAGCCTGAAGTTGTTAGTTTTTATTGATTTTCTTGGAGCATGTGTGTATTGTTATTTTTATACTTTTGAACTTTAAAATTGTGCTTCATATAATGAAGCCTACTTTACCGTAATGTCTACAGATTTTTGTAAATTAAAATGTGTGGGTTTCAAAATCTTATTGCTTCTTTTTTCTAAGTAAAACCATTGGTTAGACTTTGGAAATACATACATTTGCAAAATAAAGATATTAGAAGCTTAACAAATATGGGTATCCCCTGCTTTTAAAAGTTCATGTTATGACATGCCACTTAAAGGGAAGACCTGCATTAATACCTATATTCAATAACTGAAAGAAATCCAAAGAGGACTTTTCCTTTTATTTTTAAGAAGGTAAAAAAGCAATTATACTTATCTTCTCAGCATCAGGCCACCACAGCTTTGAACTGAGTCCGTGAGCATCTGCACTTTCCGTGGATTCCTTCTGTGTCTCCATTAGCAATGTGTGTCCTAATGTATCCAAAAGCCTAAGAGCTCGCAGGGTGTTATGCTTGGTGAAAAACCGGATGTGATTGTTAAGGTCATGGTGAAAGAAACACGATAGTATGCATGCATTGAATTTTGGGTCTGGGAACACTCAAATATTTTTCATATAAATTAATGATAACTGCTTTTTTTTTTACAACCTTTCAGCTTACAAAAGTTTTCATAGGAATACTCTACTTTTGGATAGTGAGGGTAACCTGTAAATCAATTGCTCAATAATTTTAAATATTTACTTATGATCCTGTGCCTTTAAAAATATGGAAATACACACTTGGTTCCATATAATATATTTGCAAAGACAAATAAAACTCACTCATTATAATAGACATAATAAGAGAGGGGGGAGAAGCATGATGGGAAATGGAATCAAATTCTATAAACTGGGCATTTTTGTAATGCTAGTGATCCAGAAATGTCAAAAAATATTACATACTTCTGAGTTTGTTCAAAGAACAAACCTCCCAATCCCAGTTTGTTTTCTCCTAGGCTCCGTTTTGCTCCTTTTCTTTGTTCTCTTCCTGTAGCCAGCACATGGGGAATAGAACCTTAGATGTGTTAGACTTTCAAAGCTTTCTATGGGTTTCTTTACAGATAAACTAATTTTCTCCATGGCACTTAAAAATTAGAATCTATCAGAATGTTAGCTACTGCTTTTACTTCTAACCATTTGTTTTCCTAAATGCCTCAGCTTCTATTTCCTGAAACACTGTAATTTAATTATTTTGGTGTTATGAGGATCTCCTTTGATTAGCAATAGTCTGCAGTTCTTGTAATTTTTTGGAAGTACATTGAATTTAATTTCAAATACATAAATAAACTTTTTTTGGTAATATACGTCATTAGGACTTTTGTCTTCAGTGATGAAGACTTATGCTAAATGATTCCAGGTAAAGTGCCTGGATCTATTTCCTCTCTTTGTTCTTTCTACCTGCAAATATGCAAACAAAAATTAGTTCGTATATTTTTATTATTTCCAATCTCTAAGATTAGATTTCTTTTCTTCCTAAGCCACTTAACATAATGTCATTGCTTTGTTTATCTTTGCGGCTATAGCCAAAAGCTCTGAGTGTTTTATTTCCTTACTTTATATGGATTGGGAAGCCTTCAGTGACAATAGGTTAGCTTTATTGACGCTATTGTCTAAATTATAATAATTTTCCCATTACCTCTTCTGTGGACTATGATGGTTGTGTGCAAAGGAGAATATAATTGTATTTACTTCAGAAAGAGTAAGAGTGTTTTAAATATTTTATTATGGCAGTGTTTTCTCTTAGTTTTATATGATTGCTTTACTCTTCTGGAATTATTTAACTTAGTGTTTTGCAAAAACTAAAGACTCTAGCACAGAATTTTTTTAACCAAAGTATTACAGCTAAATTATCTTACATTACATTTTTATTCTCCTTTTTGAGATAAAATTCAGACTAGAACTAAATGAAAATTTTATGTTGCTAAGGTCTAAAGATTATTTCTGATAACAATTTTTTAATGTTCTTAATTTTAAAAGAAAGGAATCTGAATACAGGCTTGAGTTGTAAGAGTTTAAGGAAGAGGAGGCCAGAGGCAAGGGACCAGGGTCGGTAAGGAATGGTGACCTCTCAATAAGGTGCTAAACTGGGAGATTCAGATGTTTCTTAATCGAGAACAAGGGGAATGGTTCTACAGGCATGAATATGGCCTTAAAAGTCCTGGGATCTCTAGTGCCAGAGAAGAACGAACGAGAGAGGATATTCTCCTGTCAGTTGTTCATGTCAAGTGCCCAGAAGCAGTGTTGCTCAGAGGGCCGGATCTAGAGCCAAGGGTTGTAGCGACCTGCCCGGACAGGCTGTTGGTCACATTACTGACGCATATTGTCCTGGCTATTCTGTAATATCACACCCAGCCTTATTCTTTCATTTCGTGCATGGTGCCAGCATCTTATTATTGATGTAAGTTCTCCAAAATGAACATTCGGGATGCCTCAACTGTGTATCTCAGGCATTTTAGTTGCATTTCTTACATGTCACTTTATCCTTATTGCCAAGCTTAGTGCTTTGGACAGATCAGGTGTTCAACAAATACTTTGAATGAATGAGTGAATCAATGAATGAATGAATGAGGGACTCTTTGGATATCTTGAATGATGGGAGAAAGCAGAAGATCCCCTATTTGTATATTAGGACATGATGGAAAACATTAGAAATCCCCAAACTGTGTGTAGAGGTAAAGGGCCATTCTGTTTATAGTTTAATTATGGCTCTTTCTTTTTTCAACACACACACATACATCTTTTCCCATCTCTCTCTCCCCAGTACAGGTGACACAGTTTCCTTCTGCAACTTCATGCCCGGACCTTCCCAGAATGACTCTCTTGTCTATATCACTCACTCCTGCTGTCTCTTTAATTAAAATTTTCAAAGTATCTTTATTGAAAGTCCTATACAACAATAAAATAAGTTTAATATGTTATTTGCCCAGGTATTGAAAAGATTACATTCAAACAAAAAAAAATGAATTTAGCAGACCACTTTGAGGTCTCTGAGAAAAATACTTGGCCAAAAAGTATATTCCAGAATCCTTAAAACATACTAGTTTTTAAAAAATTTCCAAGAATATAAATAACCTTTCAGTTCCCTATTACTGTGTAAAGAATTGCCCTAAAACATAATGGCTCAAAACAAAATGTTATTTTTTTCTCTACAATTCTGTGGGTTGCCTAGAACCAACTTAAGGGTTCCCTCTTAGGGTCTCTCACAAGGTGGGACTGGAGTTATTCAAGCCTCAAGCTAGATAGCCAAGATGACTCACTCACAAGGCTGGCTGGTGATGCTGTCTGTCAACGGCTGCTCAAGGCCAGACCTCCTACATGTGAACTAATCCTGTAGCTAAGCCTTTTTGTAGCATAATTGTTGAGTTTCAAGAGGATAAGACCCCAGAATAAGCATTTGAAAAGGCCCAGGAAGAAACATAGCTTCAGAAGTTTCCAAACATCGCTTCCATAGAATCTCATTAGTCGGGTAACAGAATCTGGCCTAATTCAAGAAGAGGGGAATTAGACTCAGCCATTTGAAGTACCATGTAATATGTGAGTTTGAGGAGGAAAGGAATAAATGGCGGCCATATTTGGAGACGGCCTACCACAGGGTACATCAATTACGAAAAAGCACCAATTCATCAATTGCAGTTATGGCCATTGAAGTTTGGCAGTGGTAAGGATTACTCATTTGCTGATAAATAAAATTGCTTAAAAAACCAAATGTTGCCATCGATTTGTTAACTTATCCTTTTAACAAGTATTTGCAGACATAAAGTGATAGAATACAAAGCTGTCTAGAAAAAGCCCAGCCACTGTTAATATAACGAGAACAGTTTACCCAACATTGATATAACCTGGAAGCCAAGGAGAGTGTACCATGTGTGAACAATGACAACTTCACTGTACTAGTCACTGGGGGTGGTAAAAGGCATTGAGTGAGCATATGTACTGTGTGGTCATCGCATTCAAAATGGCTGAGCGAGTAGAACAACAAATCTGCATCAAATATTATGTTAAGCTTGAACATTCCTCCGTAGAATCTATCTGGATGACTCAAGAGCCTGCAGCTATGGGCAACTGGTGATCAGCAGCTTCATCATACAATGCGTCCACTCACGCATCATGTCTGGTGCAGAGGTTTTTGGTGAAACATCAAATTATCTAGGTGACTCAGCCCCCCTATAGCCTAGATTTGATGCCCTGCAACTTCTGGCTTTTCCCAAAACTAAAATCACCTTTGAAAGCGAAGAGATTTCAGACCATTGATGACGTTCAGGAAAATAGGATGGGGCAGCTTATGGTGATTGGGAAAACTGTGTGAGATCCCAAGGTGCCTACTCTGAAGGAGACTGAGGTGTCATTGTCTTATGTACAATGTTTCTTGTGTCTTCTTCAGTAAGTGTCTCTATTTTTCATAGTACATGGCTGGATATTTCTGGAGAGACCTTGTATAGCCTTTCATAGTCTATAGGATGGGGAGAAAAGCATATAAAAGCCAAACCTCACCACTCAGAAATATTCACTTTTATCATTTGGTATCTCTCTTTTTCCTTTGTTGTGTATATAAATATGTTCATGTTATTTATCTATATACTTATATCATTTCACCTCAATATACTCACATAAACATGCTACTTTCTAATCTTTTTTAAGGAAATGATTTGTTATAAGACATAGTTCCATGTCAAGAAATCTATAGCAATGTTATACAATGAGAGTTTTTTGGACCTCTGGTGGTTTCATGAACAAGTTAACATTTACAGTAGAAAATAAATTAACTTGTTTTCTAACATAGTATAAATTTAAACTGTAAGATTGATTATGATTTTCACAAATCTTATGTTCTTAATAAAAATTAATGTTCTCCAGTTTTGTGCATATACATAAGGGCTATGTTGATCACTTGTTTCAACTTACATTAAGTTAAGAGTCTAATTCTTGGAGAGATTATTTTCATAGGATTTGCATATTAATATTCACATTTATTAAGTTGGCAAGCTTTATTGTTTTCCATTGTATTACAACAGATCATGGGTCAAATTTTTTTGTTAAAGGTAAAAAAAGTGATGAGAATAGGAACATCAAAACTATGATTTAGAATGACATAAAAATTTTAAGTCTAGTAACCTAGGATATTATTGTTGTTGTTTTTAAACTTGGTCAAGTCTCTTTATAGTTGTTGGGATTGTACTTGGGCAAGAAAGTAGGAAGACTGACAGGAATTGTGCAGAGGGTATAATATAAGAAACTGAGACTTTGGAGGTGGTTCAGTTTCTGCTGATGCAAAGGTCTTGTGAAATAAAGAGACAGGCAATTAAACCTGAGGAATATTGATTATCATTGAGAATGGTGACAGAAATTTATGTATTTTTTAAAATCTTTCTTTTTAATTAATTAATTAATTTTTTAGACAGAGAGGAAGGGAGAAAGAGAGGGAAAGAAAGATCAAATGTGTGGTTGCCTCTCATGCACCCCCTACTGGGGACCTGGCCTGCAACCCAGGCATGTGCTCTGACTGCGGAATCGCATCGGCGACGCTTTGGTTCGCAGGCCGATGCTCAATCCACGGAGCTACACCAGCCGGGGCAAGAAGGGTGACAGAAATTTAAAATGAAGAGAAACACTCTGGGGCAGAAGCTAAAATTCAATTGCTTTAAATAGTTCTTTGAGAACAATGTTAAGTAATATTGAGCCTCAGGAAAAGAACTATTTTATTCCTAACTTTAACAGACATACTCCTAGGTCTCACTCTTCAACATGGTACTAAGTGTTGGTTTGAAATATATCTTTTTATAGTCTATTATAGAAAATATGTTATTTCTATTTTTAAAAAGTCAGGTTTTTTGGCACCCAGCTATAAGTTCACTTTTTTTTTTTCTCTTGATGTTTTCATATCCATTAATATTTGAAATATATTTCCTCAGTCACTTCCTCTTCTTTCTATCTTCCTTTCACTAATTACTTGACTCCAACAATCTTTTGATTTCCCACCAAGATCTATAAACCATGAATGATGTCACCTTTCTATGCCCTTTGTCCTTCTTGTGTCATCAATATCTTCTTTAAATTCAATGCCATTATAATTCTGATCTTGACAAATGGCAATATTCTAGGGTTAAAATTATATAGGATGGAAAACAGTGTCCTGTGAGTTTACACTCTGAGGAAATAAGACACAAAGCATATTTGCTAGGTGATTAATTCATTTCTTACACAAAGGACCAGCCAACAGGGCATAAACATCTTGCATCAATACCTCTACAGAACTGTCCTTTTAGATGATACAAAAAATCTTATTTCATGAAGATAATCATGTAGATTTATAGTAAACTTTACTATGAGTAAATTTTTGATAAAATGTTCCAGTTTTATGGCCTTTAAAGTAGATGGATGTTCTGTGATGTTCCATTGTAAGAGTTATAAAATCAGGACCTATACTTTATCTAATCTATTTGTTTCTATAGCATAAAGTGTTCTTTTGAAAATTGTTTAAAACAGTTGATATCTTGCCACCATTGTAATCATTATTCAATATTTACTGAGCATGTACCAGAATCTACTTTTTAAAAATTCCATATTCTGAGCACAGTAAACAGAAAAATATATCCAACAGAGCTTTGCCAGATATGAACTACTATCCTTTTTTCCCTTGGAATCCTTATTGAAACTTTGGGAAAAGCATAATTTATCTTTAGCAATATATGAGTGCTGTTTAACTAATAACCACTTAAATTACTTGTCTATGAGGTAGAAACGATAAATTAGGTTTTTCCCTGGTAATTAATGATGGAATTTTAAAACTGGATAAATATAAAGCACAATAAATATTCTGGACATGAAAGCTAGTAAAAACTTTCTCATATGTCTTTTTTAAGGGAGAGGCCAGATTGATATGTCAGGTAGGCGTGCTTTGTGTCTCAGGGGACAGTAGCCAGTTTTCAGAGGCTTAGTAAGAGTGTTTGTTCTTTGCACACAGCAAGCCGTCTGGAGGTGGGAAATTAATATTTGTGAAATGTCTTCATTATGCTTGGTAATGTCCTGGATCCTTTTATCATCCTGGTGTGCCCTTCTTAGTGGAATTTTTTTTTCTTCATTTGTTATCATGAAAAAAAGTAGGTTTTCTGAGGAAGAAGAAGAAAGGGATATTTGGCCGTCATTAGCAGTTTTCCACAGGTAGTTTTCTTCTCATATGAAATAGATCACTGGTGCCTAACATTAGGTAAATAGTTTTATCTACCCCCTGATAGAAACAGACAGGCAAAATTGTTGTGAGCCTATGTGGAATCTTTGTGAGATTTTGGAAAAGGCGGCATGCTGAGGGACTGCAGCTGTATGTGGGAGCACATACTTTGGTGAACGGAGCAGGACTTAGATTTCGGCCTCCACTTACCTGTGTGCCAAATTCCTGTGTTCGGTGAACAACCTGAACAGTTGTGTGTGGCAGCACAAGGGACAGGACAGAAGTGAAGCAGAAGGAGGTGATTAGTGATTGATTTTAGCTCCTGCTGGTTCTAACTGCTCAGCCCTTCTTTCTTGGGAAGCAAAGTTAACTCTGCTCAAGAATTACTATGTGTTAGCAGGAACTGAGAAGCAGATGTACGAAACAGTTTGTATTCTTAATAAAATCTCCCTGATGGCTTGTAAACTTTTGATAGCTGATGAGAAAAAAAGGGAGGTAAAATATACCTCCGAGGGATATTTAAGAAAAACCTCAAGCAATCAAAAAGCCAATGACTAGGTTATTAAACGAATGTGAAGAGTTACAGTTATCACAGAAGCAAATGAAGAACTATCTCAAGGACACAATATTCTCCTCTGCAACCAGGATAGAGTCAGTGGTGAAAACGGGGAGTACGGAGACTAGGATCGTCTATCTTTCGCTGTCTTTCTGCTGGATTTAGAATACTTTCCCCTCCTCAGGGTAGAATAATTTAACAATACCCCAAAGAAGCACATGATATCCTTTAGCTATGATTGTATTTACTCCATCTTTCCTGTTTCATCGTGATAAAGACGCCGTTGCCATCATTCTAAATGTGATAGGTTTGCGGAACAGAAGATGTGATCCCTCTTTAAATAGAATGCTTGCCAATCATCCTTAACTGCTTTCTCTTAAGCACTTTGTCTTTTAGGCAGTGTTATCAAGAGTAAGCGCAGCTCCTTCTTTGAAGGTGTCAGGTCTGATATTACCTCATTACTCTTTGCCCTGTCCTCAATTCAGCTCTGGTTATTTTGCCCTGTCTTTTATTTAAAAAGAAATGTAGCAATGGGAATCTATTCTAATTAAGGAAATAGACTTCAAAATAAATACCTTATTTAAATGTCAAAGCAACATGAGGGAGACTTAAAGAAGTCACCTGCCTCAGCCCTTACTCAGTTTTATCATTTTTCTAATGGTTGCAATCTGAAAGCCACTTTTCTTGTTATTGTTTTTAAATAGTCTGCAATCTTTATTGATATTGTTTGGTGTTAATCATCTTCATGCAAAAACTTTTTCATATATCCATTCACTCATTATTAATTTCTAGTTTTATCGTAGTATATTCAGAAAGTGCTGTTTGTAGCAATTCTACTTTATGGATCATAACAATACTTTCTTTGTGATGTAATATAAGATTGATCTCTGCTAATGTCTCTTGAGACATAGGTGTGCAGTTTATTATTAGAGTGTACATTTTGATATGCATTTATAAAATCTCCTTTATTGATCATCAGTATTGTGCATATCTCTCATTATTTTTGGTCCACTTGATCATAAGAATGATATAGGCTCATTCTTATTTACTTATATGACTGATGTTTTTGAACTGAACTCTTCATGTCATTTTAAAACTTCCTATATATTATATTTTCTGAATGTCTTTATCTATTTTGAAGTTTTGTATGTCTTTTAATGTTCTTTACCATGTTTCCCTATATGACCATTTGCCATCTGGGCTGTTGGTGTTTAGTGCCAGTTGTTAGTGACTTCCACCAATTGCTTATACAATGAATCAGTGAATTTATTCAACTTTCTTTTACCCTCTTCATCTCTTCCCAACTTTTACTTGAAATATTTCCTTTTAAAAACATATAACCTTTATGTATTATTCTTTTAATTTGTCTCTAACCTGTGTTTTCATTTTAGATATGTAATTAAATATATACTTTCTTCACCACACTTTCTTTTGTCAAAGTTTCAATTATGTCTTGGTTGGATGAAGTTCAGTCTCTACTCTTACCCAAGGTACAGAAATCTTCCAGTTACTGAATGTTTAACATCATTTTTCTATGCTCTTGATACTTGAAAAACAGCTTAGCTAGGAATAAAAATCACTGGTCCACCTTTTTTATCCCTGAGTTTCTTGAGAATGTTACTCTATTGTTGCCTTACATGTAAGGTTGCTTTGAAAGTATGATGTCAGTCTAATTTATTTTCACTTGTAAATTCTTTGGCAATATGGTCCACAGGTATTGAGGATTTTTTATCATTAAAACAATATTTTAATAGTATACATTACTGAGTATATTGCTGTAGGCAAATTTTCCCAGAAATTTGGTAGGCTCTTTCAATATATAAATTGGGGTCTTCTTTTATTTCTGAGAAGTGTTCTTAGATTATATCTTTAAATATTAGTTCTGCTCCATTGCTTTATTTTGTTTGTCCAGAGTCAATAATATTATATTTGTTGAATTTTGTTTGGTAACTTCCTGCTTTTTTCTTTTTCTGTTTTTTCTTTTACATGTTATATGATTTAACTTTCATCTTTTTTATTGTTTTCCTCCTTTATAGTCAGTGACTGCTGTGCATTTTCTTTGAATACATTCTCCTTTGAATATCTTGTAATTAAAAAAATTTTTTGTATTATTTTGTCTTGCCTTTCTCTTCCATTTCTCTTCTGAGTTCAATAATTTATCAGTCATTCCCTTCCTGTTTTTTAATATATTTTAATTTTTAATTTCTGAATTTATGATTTAAGATCTTTTAGTTTCATACATTCAGTTGAGTTTTTATAGCTATTTAATTCAATGTGGAGTGTTGTTTTACAGTTTTCTTACACTTTTGCGGGGGGTAGAGGGCATTTACTAGCAGAAATATCTAATTGCAATTTTTATTTTATTATTATTTCTATAAAACCTGCAGTTTCTTTAGTGGATGACTCTTTTATCTTTTTTTTTTCATAAATGAGGAGGGGGTCATTAAAAAAAATTTGCTTTACTTTTACCTTCAAAAATGCTGAAAATTTCCCCCTCTTTCTTTTTTTACTTTTTACCACCCAGTCTTCAGAGTGTCTCTTTCTCCCTTCCTTTTTACCTTTGCTGCCCGAGAAGTAGCACCTTTTCAAGACTGCCTCCTTGAATGCTGCGTGCTCACTTAAATCCCTTTTCCGTAGTCAATGTTCTAGCGGACCAGAACTCTTTTTCAGTATTTTTGTTTGTGTGGAGGACTTTTTCTTACTAGAAGTGATTTTATCTCACTCTTTGTTCTTTATTTAGCATGTTTTTTCTGGACTTTCCTACCTCTTTGCAAAAACTTACATCATGGGCTTGATAAATAGATATGTTGAAAAATTTTTTTTTAATTTACAGATAATTTTAAGTTTGTTATGCTGAAAAAGTAAGGGTTGTGTTGTTTGTTTGCTTTTTGTTTTTCTGTACAGTTTGGGGAATGGTAGAGAGATTTGGATTTAAACAACTACACAGCTACCGGGAAGTCTTCTACTGTCTCTCTTTTGTAGATCAGAAAACCAAGACTTAGTGAGTGCAGATAATTACCAAGATCCATCTTACTTGTCACATGGTCACTTAACCACATACCATCTCTGAAATTAAAAAAGAAATAGATATATATTTGCAGTGCATACAACCCACATGACTTATTTACAGCAATACATAAGGAATTGACATGATAGCAGACTAGAGTATCAAAGTAGCCAAACTGTTTAGGCAACAGCTTTAAAATGATTTGGTCCAAGCATTATGGGAGAGTAAATGAGTAAATAAGGTCAGAGTAGGCAGACAGTCACAAGCGTAGCTTGGTGATACAGTCTTTCCTGTAAGCCAGCCGGGAAACTGCTTGGCTCGCGGCCTGCTCAGCAGCCCGGCACCCAGGAACAGACAAGAGCCACAAGCAGCAACTATGCTCTTCACTCAGCTCCTATTGAAGGCAGTTTCATTCAAAGTAGAACATCAACATACATTAATATCCTACGAGATCTAAGAGAAATAGAACACACACACAGCAATCAGTGGAGGATAATGAACCCGAGTTGCAGAGTCTCAGTCTGCAAGTGCAGGTGACAGCACAGTGGGCAAGGAAGTTTCCAGCATCTTGCAAGGAAGGACCTCTGGAGCCAGCAGGGCAGACGAAGTGTCCATCCAGCTGGCAGGGCCTCCAGAGGCCAACGCCAAGGGAGATCAGCGTGGCGTGGAGCAGGACTCTGGTGTGTGGGGCTCGGCTGTCTCAGCAGTGGCCTGGAACCTACCTCAGCGATACCTTGAAAGTGGTGTACCTCACCCTTCTGAGCCTTTTGAGAAGTGTCTTGGCGCCTCTGATACCAAGTGTGGAATTTCCCGAGGAGCCTATCTATGGGTGGTCCCACTCTGCAGACATAGCTGTTCTGATCCCATGTGCAGATGTCTTAGGTGGTGTGTCTCCTTGCCAGATGTGTCTGTTTTGACTTAAGTAGTTTCCCTGTTGAACCAAGTGTCATGACTGACTGGCAGCCATCTTGGTTGACATGAGTGACTCCTTTTTGTTTTACATACTTTATGCTATCTTGTTTGGACAAACTGTGAAAACAGGCAAAGTGAAACAGATTAGATCAGGGTAGATACATAGTGAGGGAAAGCAATTTCAGCAATAGTAAAGAACTAAAAAAGGTGGTGAGGTTAGAGGGATGTCATTTGTTTCCAGAGAGAGAAATTAGCATAAGAATTGGCTTAAGTCCAGGATAAGCACAATTAGGGAGATAAATTTGCACTTTCCTAAAAGCGTAAAAGCCAAAGAAAATTAATGGGCTATAATCAGTCATTTGGATAATCCTCACCATTATTTACATCTAGAAAATTAAGATTTGTATTTGCTTGGTGCACATGATCTTGTGAAAATGGCAAGATGTGTTTTCAAGGAATAGTCACTTTCAAATATTTGAAGACTTAAAAAATGAAGCTGTATAGAGGACAGATAATTATTACCTAAAGGCTTAGAGGAAGTGGATCTATGAACAAGCAGAAAGATAAGTGCCTTTGGAGGAATTAAATACCCGCAGTGATACATTACATTTCTATGCCTCAGATGGATTCTGAGAAATGAATGGTAAACCCAACTTGTGGATCTAGGGGATGCTTAATATGAAATAAGTGTAAGTTCAGTATGTTTCTCAAGAAAACTTAAGCTTCCAGGATATTAAGAGACTGCCACACCAGTCTAAAACCATATCTGCCTAATGCCAATCTTATATGTTTCTGGAAAACAGGCTTAAAGTTTTTATGTTATAGTTATCTATTATTTTCATATTCTTCTCAGGGGAATGTGGCCTGGTAGAATAGACAGATAGATAGCTAGTAACTCTGTAACCTTAGGCTGCTTTATGTTTTGGTGCTTTATTTCATATTAAGAAAATATTTATTCTATGCCTATTTTTAAAATCAATGAGTACCTAACTCATAAAGAACAGAGATGTAATTTCTAAATGCATAAATCTAATTCTTGGGGACACCACCAACCTTTAATGTTATATTCTTACTCAATAAGGGCATGAGATTTTACTGGGAGGTATACAGAAAATGTATATTGAAATTAAGGGACATTGGGTTATTTTTTTTTGTCATTTGTAGTGAAATAAATCATTTAGAGCATATAATCATCTGTTTCATTTGACTTCATTGTTGATTGCTCTCTCCGTCTCAAAATTTTCCTTGTTTTTCACACTCTGACCATTTGTCTCTCTCTTTCCTTTTTCTTCTTTTAGAAGAAAATGTGTATTGGTTTTTCTTTTATTTTTTATTTTGATAAAAATAATAACAGTGTTTATCAGCTTAACCATTTTTAATTGTGCAGCTCAGTCATATTAAGTACATACATATTGCTGTGCAAAGCTCATTGCCATCCCTCTCCAGAATTCTTTTCATTTTGCAAATTTGAAACTCATCTGCATTTTCCCCTTCTTTCAGCCCTTGGTGAACTACCATTTACTTTCTATCCCTATAGTTTTGACCACTCTAGCCATCTTATAGAAGTAGATCATACAATATTTGTCTTTTTGTGACTGAGCTATTTCATGTAGCAAAAATATCCTCAATATTCATCCATGTTATAAAATATGTCAGAATTTTCTTCCAATTTAAGGCTGAATAATATGCATACGTATGTAATACACACACACACATATACATGTATATGAAGTCTGTCTGGAGAAAGTCCAGCCATTATTAATATAATGAGAATGGTTTGCATGACATCGAGGGAACTCTGGCAGCCAAGGAGAGTGGACTGGAATGTCCATGTGTGAACAATGACGACTTCACTGTACTAGTCAGTGCGGGGGAGGGGGGGGCGGTGGACGCCATTGAGTGAGCATGCGTACTGTGTGCCCATCACATTCAAAATGGCTGAGTGAGTAGAACAACAAATCTATATCAAATTTTGTGTTCAACTTGAACATTCCTCCACAGAAGCTATTTGGATGATTCAGAAGGCCACAGGTATGGGCAACTGGTGGTTGGCAGCTTCATCACAACAATGTGCCGACTCATGCATCACACCTGGTACAGAGTTTTTTGGTGAACCGTCAAATCGTTTCAGCAGGTGACAGCACCCCCTACAGCCTACATTTGATACCCTGCAACTTCTGGTTTTTCCAAAAACTTAAATCACCTTTGAAAGGTAAGAGATTTCAGATCTTCAATGAGATTCAGGAAAATACAATGGGGCAGCTAATGGCAATTGGGAGAACTGTGTGAGGTCCCAAGGTGCCTACTTTGAAGGGGACTGAAGTGTCATTGTCCTATATACAATGTGTTCTTATATCTTGTATCTTCTTCAATAATGATCTCTACTTTTCACATTACATAGCTGGGTACCTTCTGGATGGACCTCATATATCGCATTGTTATTTATTCATCTGTCAATGGACACGAGTTGCTTTCACGTTTTAGCTATTATGAATAATGCCGATAGAAAGTGGGCAAACAGATGCCTCTCCAGGGCCTTGTTTTCAATTCTTTTGGATGTACACCCAGAGGTGGAATTACATGGTAATTTTATTTTTAAGCTTTTGAAGAACTGCCATATTGTTTTCCATGCTATTATCCTACTTAACATTCCCATCATCATTGTATAAGTGTTCCAATTTTTCCATATTCTTGTCAATGCTTGTTACTTTCTTTTATTTTTGATAGTAATGGATGGGAGGTAGGTCTCCTTGTGGCTTTTATTTGCATTTCTCTAACAGTGATGTGTTGAGCATCTCCTCACGTGCTTATCAGATGCTCACATAGCTTCTTTGGAGAAATGCCTATTCAAGTCCTTTTCCATTTTTGAAGGAAGTTGTTTGTTTTTGTTATTGTTGAGTTTCAGAATTTCTCCATATATTTTATATATTCCATTTTTTCTAAGCATTTTTTCTACTTCCAATGAATATATATCTAAATATAGTCTGAAAACTATGTAATCAGAATCATCTAGGATAGTGTTCAGAGTACATTTTCTCCGAATCCACCACTTTACCTAGTCAATCAGTCACTAGGTTAGGAACCCTGGGTGGTGCATTTAACAAGTTTTCTGAGTGAAACTTCACAAGTATTAAAATTTGAGAACTATTTCCTTAAATGTTAGCCCTTTCTAGGGCTTCTTTCCCAGCTCACTGTTCTCAATTTCATGGTTTAAGTACCAGCTACTGATGCACTGAGAACTTTCAAAGGTATTATATCAGTTCTGACCATTTATTTTCATATAACCAGCAGAGCCAGACACCCCAAAGTCAATGCTTGTAAAGTTAACTTATCATTTTTCCCCACAAACCTGCTTTTTCATCTGCAGTTTCCATTGGTAGCACCATCATCAACCTAGTCACTGAAGTTAAAAATTTGAAAGTTAGAAAACTGGAAATGATCCTTAATTTCCCCCTCTACTTTATTCCTCTCTCAACCCAATCAGTCAATACATTCAACAGACTATACCTCCATGTGTTTCTTAAATGCTTCTGCTTTTCTGATTCGGGTTTCCGGTACAGGTTAGTCCCGCACCGCGTCTCAACTGGATCACTTTCCCTCTCTTCTTTTAAAACAATTTCTTTTATAGCACCCTGTTGGGCTTTCCTAAAGGCGAACTATATCAGCTCAGGTCCCAACAGAAAACAATGGGCATTTTCAAAATAAGATAATTCAAGGAAGTTTTTTCACAAAGAAATAATTTTCACAGGTTTGCATGTGGAGCAACCAACCACAACAGATGGTATAATTATCTAGTCAAGTTGTTATCGCCTTTTGGTTTCATGAAATGAGGTAAGGGAGTGGCTACTGGAATCTGAACAAATTAAGTGGGCAGTGCTGGCTGATTTAAAAGAAGGAGAGAGCTTTGATTAATCAAGAGACACCCCAGACCTGAGTGTGTCCAGACCACACCAGATAAATACCCTGTTCTCACTCTTACTCTCCCTCTGATCTCTTGACTAGGGTGCTTATTAGTCAAACCGACTGAAAATCAGAGCGCCTAAGAACCCGTTGATGTGGTCTGCACTGGTTAGTCTCCATGGCAGGGCACAGGGCTGAGAAAGGTGGAAAATGGGTGTAAAAGGCAGTGGGACAATCCAGCACAGAGACCTCACAGTGTAACTTCAGTGCTTATAAAGAGTTGGATTTCCCCATTTCCTCATAGGCCAAATTTCTGTTCTTTAAAATGGAACACGAACTACTCTTTATTGCCTCGTTGCTTCTTTGGCAGCCTCGGCCTGGCTTACCATGCTACAGAATGCAAATCGCTTGTGCTTCCATATTAAGCTCCTAGTATTCTCACCTCCATATTTGGGCTAAAATATTCCCTTCTAGAGGACATGCTTCCTCCCTCCCTCTAACTTCTCCCACAAAACACCTCAGCCATATCTCTAATATCCCTCCCCCTACTTTTTATAAAATCCTGACTTGGCTAGTTACTGGTTCTCAGTATTGTCTGAATTTACCACATTGTTTCATTACTTTATATTTATGTGTTTCTGTTCTGAAACACACTCTGAATTCCTTGAATTCAGTTTATAGTCTGAGGACTAAGCCCAGTGCCTATTGGTTGAAAGAAAAAAATGAATTAGTAATTTCTCTTTGTCTCTTCTCTCTTGCTATTCATGTGTTAATAGTCAGAGAAATCATTTAAAGATTTCTGACAAATGGTGTGCATCTAAGTACCTCATACTGGGGCTGCAGCCAACATTAATATTGAAATGGTAAGTAATGGCCAATTTTGTTCCCTTTGTAATGGAAATTGATGGAAGGAAGATTCACTGTGGATAATTAGATTGATTTTAGTTTTACCACTTTAATATCTAGACAGTTCTTGAAAGCGATTGTTGTAATTACAAAAAGGCAAGCTGATACAGAGAGCCACTTTTTATTTTTCTCTCTCTAGTCTAGATTCACAGTGCTGGGAAAAAGAATTTCTCAATTCTTCTAATCCTTATTTTTGGCATACCTTCCTTAAATGTACACATGTCTCAGATAGGCTTCAGAATATAGGAGGATATTTACCAGTTCATTTGTGATATTCAAAATTGGGAGAGCTCCTCATTCAGTGTAATGCTTTCAGTAAAATAAAGTGTCAAAGAGATAAATGCTGGTATCCACGCTACCAATTAATTGATTTAAAAAAATCAATTATTTTTTATGATGACAATGTTCTAGGTGCTATTTAAAATTTAAGTTAGACATATGGAAGGAAATATTTTGAGTAGGAAGAAATATTTTCCCTTACCTTATTCCAAACATAACAGCCATTACATCTTGTTGCAATTACTTGATAAATGTCCTATTAGATTGTGAATTCTGTTAATGGAAGATATCAGCTTGATTGCTTGACTGTTATATCATTAACACTAAGTACAGTGAATGACTTATGTTAGGTGCTCAACACATATTCAGGAATAACTAACTGAATGAATAAATAAATCCACTTGCTCCAGTCTCTTGGCCGCTATAATAGTGCTTTGTATCATATACAACAGAAAGTTATAAATCATGTCATTAAATGTTCAAATAATATGATTTTATTGTTGTGCATCTACTTGTGCAAGAAACTATTGTAAGCATTATACATACGTCAACCCCTTCAGCTCGCATAACAATTCTAGAGGTAGGTATTTTCATTATTACTGTGTTTTAGTTGTGTGAACTGACGCAAAAAGTGTTTATTTTCCAAGGTCATATGCTAGTAATTACAGAGCTAATTAGTTTGATTCACTGCTCACCAAAAACCTGATTATAATTTGGCTCCTGTATCTTACAGACAAAGAATGAGTGGGTCATAGATGAGATATCTGTTTATTTCTATTCACATAATTTGAGGTGATAAATACCTTTTGACCCTCTATTTGTAAACTATTTAGAAACACATAACATTCTAAAAAACAGGATTATAAAACATACTTTGTTTTTGTCAAGGAAAAAGGGTGGGAATTTTAACACAAAGGGAGCACACAGGCATGTGGGAAACAGTCCTGGCTGCGAAGGCTGACCTGGGCACTTAGTACGTAACCTTGGCTAGGTCGATTAACTTTTCTGAGCGCCAGTTTCCCTATTTATTAGAAAAAGGAAAAATTCTGATAACTTTGCACAGAGTTATAAAGACTAAATGAGATAAAGGCGATCAAAAGTCCACCGTTATACTCACTGTCACATAGTTACTACTTGATTACAGTGTATCAGTGGCAACTAAGACTGTATTGTTTCAGAAGGTACATTGTGTTCTTTCAAGGGAGGCGAGGGCTAATCCGCACTGGTCCACTTCACTTTGTTTTCCCCTATTTTCTGTTATTTTTTCACCCACACGAGCTTTTGGGAATGCTCGGTCTTTCTATATATGAACCGAAGGTTCTTTTCCAAATCCAAAATATAAAAGTACGTAAATATCATCCTACCATGAATTACCCAAAATACTTTTTCTTTCATCTTTGAGGTCATTAAAATAACAATAATAAACATTACTTAGAATTAGAGGAAAAGAAGTTCTTTTAAGATCTGGATCTAAGTGTTGCCTTTATTCCTATTGCATGTTGGAGGAGGTTCCTTTTAAATTAAAAAATAATAAGAGTATTGAAGATTAAAGAACATCGTTGGATGTTTCAATCAATAGGAACCAAGATGTTTAATTCCACTTAGTAGATCAGATTTTTAAAGCAAGATTATCACAGAAATAGATTATGCACATAGAATATAACATGTGTTCAGATGGGCACATTAACTTGCTTTCCATTAGGAAGGAAATGGTGACTTGTTTCACAACTAAATGATATCATTTGAGGTTACCGTTATTTCCACAGTGTCCCCAAAACCTACCGAATCAGTTAACTTCCTTTAACTCTTTGCTGGCTTATCAACAGAGTATAACCTGGGGAGATCTAAGTTCAAAATATAACATTTTTTTCTGTAATAATTTTTTAAAAAATGAGTGAAAAGGGGAATGTGTTTTCTGTTTGTATATATTGTTATGGTCTGAATTATGTCCCCTTGAAATTTACATGTTGAAGTCCTAAGCCTCTGTGTGACTGTATTTGGAGATAGGGCCTTGAAGGAGGTGATTAAAGTCAAATGAGATAATAAGAGTGGAGCCCTAACCTAAAAAGACTGGTGACCTTAGAAGGTGATGAGCTCTCTCACTCTCTCTCTGCATGGCAAGGAAAGGCCATGTGGAGACATAGTAAGAAGGTGGCTTTCTGCAGTAAAGAGAGGCCTCACCAGAAACTGAACTTGCTGGTACCTTGATCTTGGGCTTTTAGCCTCCAGACTGTGAGAAGAGAAATTTCTGTCTTTTTTAAGTCAGCCAGTCTCTGGTATATTTTTATGACAGCTTGAGGTGAGAGACATATATACATTATATTGAGATACATATATAATACATACATATATTATACAATTATACTAAGATTATAGTTGGTATATATCATGAGTTCTGTTTTTTTAATGTCCACTCTAATCATGTATTCTAAAATAATGCACATTTTTTATGTCACAAATTCTAAAGTTCTTCATACTGCTTTGAGATAAAAATGGTATTTTGGGGGAAAGTAGGCATGATTTGATATACCACAATGGTTAATATCCTTCATTAATTGTTCACTCAATTACTTCATTACAATTGTGAATCCATCTAACAGTTAATTAGATGTCTATTTTCATAATTGCTGTATAGCACAATGTTATGTTGATGTTAAATTTTGTCTAGAGCCAGTACATGACAGAAATATAGTAGATGTCTTCCTAATGGTACACGATTATAATTATAATGACTTCCAATTTGAAAAACATTATCTTTTCATGAATTCATCACAGACTATTTATATTAGCTTCTTTACTGGAGTTTAGGTAATAAATCGCAATGCATTACAAGGACCAATTTGATTTCGAGACCTTTGTCTTTGTCTTTCTGAAGGTAAATACGCTGGCAAGCTTCCTAGGAATGTCTGGAAGACAAATGCCAACCATTCTAAGTAGATTTTCCTCATGTTTCTTCAGTATGTGCTTTGCCTGAATAAGAGTAAGATTGCTGCCCTTTTAAAGACAGCATTTTAGTCAATGATTGGTAGTGGGCACAACTTGGATAATCAAATAATAATTTCATTTAGCTCTTGAATTATGCCATAAACACAACTAGATCCTCAATCACACCCTGCACTCTTAAATCTTCTGTTTCCAGCCCCAAAGCCCTCTTAGGCTACCTCTTTACTAAGTGTTGTAGGAGCCATATGTTGTATATTTCTGAAGTAAGAAATCTATAGAGAAACCCTGTGTGTGTTTTTTATTCCATTTCTTCACTTTCAGTGTTGTAGGTGCCTCTAGCTCCTTCATGTGCTTATGTCAAAACACCAAAAGAACACTTAAATTCCCAAATGAAAATTCACATCAGTCATGTATTTCTAGGACATAAATGAAAGCATTACAACACTGCAAAAATTCTGCCCAGCTCCTGCAATGTCAACTGTTTGTGATGATTTTTTGCAGGCAGCCCAATAACATGTCAGGAACAGAAAATGAAGGAGCTCCTGTTGTCCTTGGGTAGCCCGTGCCATCTCCGAGGCTTTCTCTAATAATTCTCCTCTCAATTCAGATTCAGCTCCCATCTCCATGTCAAGATCTGACAGTTGTTTTCATGGACATGTACAAGACCATGTATTAAGGAAAAGAGCTATTAAGAGACCATCTTGTAGGAGCACAGATTTAGTCAGTGGTTGAAGTTCAGTTTAAAGCTGCTTCCAAAGAAAAGATATAAATAAACTGTTATTGCATAGGTTCAGGGTGGCAATGCAAAGATTTTTATAAAAGGACGGCAACAATTTCTTAGGCATCGGTTTTTGGAGTCATATGTAGAGAATGCAGCTTGAAACTGTGGGTCCTAAAGAAAAGGGTGAGTGCTTTGACCTGCCCTCTTCAGCCTCTCACTCAGAGCCCAAATGCAACCTGACCTTTTCAGAACCTCCACTTTGCGCTGGTACCCTTTAACAGCAAGAGGGTGGACATGGATCTTGCTTATGCATTTCAACTTCCAGCTTTTTATCAAGAACAGCAGCAATAGGCAGTGTGAAGTGTGAGGTGCTGGCCATCCCCTCGCCCCAAAGAAAACAAATAAAAATGGTTGGCCAAGGAAAGGCTGGAACCTAGCAGCATGTTCATCCCCTACCCCATTCTTTCCAACCCTCGAGAAAAAGACCATTTTAAAATAAATACTCTAGAGTTGGGATCCAAAATCCTTTTCTGTAGAAGACCATATAGTAAGTTTTTCAGGCTTTCCGGACCATGTGCCTTCTATCCCAGCCACTGAACTCTGTGCCATGATGCCAAAGCAGCATCAGTAATACTTTGATGAATGAGCATGGCTGTGTTCCAATAAAACTTTATTTATGGCCACTGAAATTTGAATTTTGCATAATTTACACATGCACAGAGTATTAATCTTCCTTTGAGTCTTTTCAATCTGGTCTAGAGACAGATGGATATGTTACATATGGCATCAATTTTCCACGTATACTAATATGAACCTGAAAAAGCAGTACATGTTATATATATAATGTATACTTTAATATATATAATGTATGTATAAGTACGTGTGTGTGTGTAGGTGTGTATTTACACACACGTTTATGCAAAGCCTAGCTAGTGGTGCCTCAAGCAATGTTACAAATCTAGTTTCTCCTCTTTCATTGGACTTTTTCTACGCTGCCCTCTCATCTACCGTGCAGACTTTTATACCCTGAATTACTCATTTCTGGATCCCAGTGTTAGAGCCAATAGGCTGTAGTGGAGAATTCTCCATTTGAGACTGCTCAAATTCCAGACTAAACTATAGAGTTTCACCTCTTGGACTTAAGGTGCTGTTGTGATCCTGTTGTTTATAATTATCATTGGGCAAAGTCTTGCCACCTATTATCCTGGTGCCCTTAGGCAAGTCCTTCTCCATCCTTGCTCTTAAAATGAAGGTAATAATTGTACTTAGCTTATAAGGATTGAAAAAATTAATATTTTTAAAGCCTTACAGGGGTAGCCAACCTGTGGCCCACAGGCTGCACGAAGCCCAGGATGGTGGTGAATGTGGCCTGGCACAAAATTTACTTAAAACATTATGAGAGTTTTTGTGATTACATGTCATAATGTAGTTAATGTGTGGCCCAAGGCAATTCTCCTTCTTCCAGTGTGGCACAGAGACATCAAAAGTTTGGACACCCCTGCTTTAGAACATGATTTTTCACATATCAAGCTTTACATTCATGTTTGTAAAATTAAAAAAAAACCAAAATATTAAATAAGATAGTATAAATTCTAAAACATTTAATGGTAGAGAAGTGATTATGAGCTTTCCAATTTTGGGGGGTGACTTTAGCTGTTTTGGGTTTATAAGGTAGCAATTGAGGGACGACTTTGCAGGAAAATCTCTATTGGTTGGTCAAAAGGGTATAAGAGGATTTTAAAATGTATTGATAAGAAAGTGGATTGTGAATTGTCGGTATAGACCAAAGAAGCATTTAAGAAGCAATGTAGATGGCAATCTAAAGAAAGTGGCCCTGTCTGTTTTTAGAGATAAAAAGTTAACAAAATGCCAGGGATTATTAAAAAGGAACTAGGTACAAAACAAAACTTCAGAAAGTAGTCTGGGATGTAACTGAAAAACTCATGTCAGTCTAGGCTCTAGGGTCATGATCTTGGACAAATTATTTAGCTTCATTTGAATTTTGGTGACTTTACTTGCAAAATATATGCTTTTCAGTATATATTTTCATTATAAGATTGTCGTATTCCATGAGAGTGAATATTTACAACTGTATTCACTGTAAAATAAATTAATACAACAGTGTTATTAGTGTCCTTATTGTTAATAAAACACCTACGTTACCATTTCATGGAACAATGATGGTTCATTTATTCTAATTCTCACTGTACTTTGACAGTCTTAGGGAAAAATCAAACCGAACTAGAGAAGGCTGTCCCTTCTCCCACTCCTTCCATTATCAGCCTTTGACAAAATAAAAGTAGAAAATTTAAATCAAACAGAAATTTAGCTTATGGGGACTAAAATATGATAAATGATGTAAGGAATATATCCCAACTTTGATCTTGCCTGTAACCAGAGTACTAAATCACAATGAACTTATTAAAACTTCTAAATATTCAAAAATTTTTCTACTCTATGTTACTGCTTAGGTTAGTGAAGTCTATTGTTTGCTTAACATGACATGACATGAATTTTTTAAATTCATTTTAAAAGAAATCTTTCAATATTCTATCTGTTATTTTTAAATTTTAGATTTGGTAAAAATTAAATTCCACATTCCTCTTTAATTTTGTAAATTTATTCAATTTTTGTTGCTAAAGAATGAGAAGAGTTTATTGGATTTGATTATGGGAAATATAATTCTTATGCAAAATTTTGGAGAGGAAAAATAAGACATGGCTTGTCAAAAAGGAGAGGAAATCTGTCTATCTTTAGAGAATGGTCCTTGCAAAATAACCTACCCTCCTAGAAGCTAACACTGAGAATTCACATGGCCGGGTGCTGTTCTGACACATTCAAGATTTAATTCCTTAAATCCTCCTAACAATCTTGTAAGATAGGTCTATCATTATACTCATTTCACACATGAGAAATCCAAGGTAGAGAGAGGATGAGTGACTGGCCAAAGATTACATAGCTAGAAAATTTTGTAGGTGGCTACATATAGAGTACAACAAATTTGAGCAGCAGTTTTCAACCTTTTTCATTTCATGGCACACATAAACTACTAAAATTCTGTGGCTTACCAAAACATATATTTTTTGCCAATCTGACAAATAAAATAGGTATAATTTTGATTCATTCACACTGGACAGCTCTTGTGTTGGCTGTTGTCATTTTTTTTTTATGTGACAGTCTAAGAGAAAAGAAGTCAGTGTCCCTGACTAAATAGTCAGGTATTGTATATACTGAACATCCTTGGGGCGCACTCGCTGAAAATCACTAGCTTAGAGTAATATAGAAAGTGAGACCAGTTTAAGAAGGAAATTCTCTTTAATTATATTACAACCTTAAAAATATATGAAACCCATTTTCATATGTATATTCTATTTTTTTAAAAAGAGGTGTATGAAGCAAGACACTGTGATTTAAACTTAATAGATGAAGAAACTGAACCTCAGTAAAACTAAATTTTCTGTGGTTACAAGGTAGAAAGCTTCAGTGTGAGGATTTAACTTGAACTGTGGAAAACTGTCCTTAACTGCCAAGTTGCCAGGTGAAGGCTTAAAAAAAAAGAAACTCGTTTAGCTCTTCTCCCTAGTGCTGCAACATTTTTCTGGGTCTCATGGACATCAGATTGGTGATGGTAGACATACCTCTGCATGCTCTTGAGTTACCTGTCCTAATTTTTAATACTGTTTTCAGTCTGATGAGAATAAAATGCTATCCTAAACATACTCTAGATCTCCAGGATGGCGACATTATTGTAGTAAATGATGCTGGCGATTCCAGTGTCTGTGGTCACTGTGATCTTTATGATTGCCCTGCGTGTCATGTACCACTAATCTAATTGCTGTCTACCAATCAGAAAAGAACAACTGTAAGTCTAATACTTAATTGACTCCATAAAAAATGAAAATGATATGAGCCTGCATTGGATGGACAAAATAGTTCTTCAGAGAAAATAGTGGAAGATTTGAGCCAACACAAGGAATACAGTAGTGCCTGCGGGCTTGCTGGCCTCAGAAAACAGCTGCAATAATAATCAGGACCTTACTCATTTTGGGCATGGTGACCTTATGTCAGCACAGCAGCTCAGTCCTTCCCAAGAACTAGTGCAACACAGTGGGCAAATGCATAAACTATGTGGAACCAGACAGCCTGACATCCAATCTCAGCAGTGCCACTTACTGGAAACGTGACTTTGGGCAAGTTTAGTTAACTTGTCTGTCTCAATTTTGTCACCTGAAAAATAGGAATTGTAATTTTCCTACTTCATAGGGTTATTGTAAGGCTTACATTAATATATGTGAAGCACATAGGGCAATTTCTATAATATAGTAAACCCTGAATAAGTTTAAAATGCAATTATTATAAATAATTACTTTATATTAATATAAGAAATCATTTTATTGAAGTATTATTGACAGAATAAAATGCACACACATAACATGTGACTTCTTCCTCCATTGTAGATTCATTGACTATATATGCATAGACCTGTGTCATTATACTATTTAATGTAAGTTTCCTGTGGGCAAGTTAGCTGGCTTTTGCTCTTTTTCCTCATTTTGTTTTGTTTTTTATTGTTTATGCTATCACAGTTGTCCAAGTTTTCCCCCTTTTACCCCTCCTTTTATCCAATATGACAGTCTCTGTCATTTAATTGGGTTATTAAGAACTTTTCAGTTCTTACTAATCAACTTTTACAGTTGATTCTTGATATATGCAATAGTTATGATATGAAGTTACCATAGTTGCTGAATCAGTAAATACCTAAGCATTGTTCTTTGGGAAAATACAGTTAGGTTTCTAGAACTTCTAGCCATAACTGCTTTGTCAGCTAATCAATATACAACCTTGTTTTATATGTGCTTCTTTTTAAGACACCTTAACAGTATATATAGTTGATTAATTAACATTGCCCTTATGGGAGTCAGTAATATAGCTTATGCTTGAATGAAGCTAATCCAACATCCTCAGAGCTTTTTTGTGTTTAGCAACACTATGCTTGGGGTGGCATTTAAATAGTTAAACCACTAGCAAAAAGCACAAAAAATGTAAAAATGTGGCACAAAATAGACCACGAGAAAGACATTTGTTTACAGCATTAGAGCTGAAACAAGAAGACAGAGTGTCACTTGGTTTAACTTTATCTGAGAACTTGCATCTTTGGCACTTAAATTTTTTGCTGCTTTGTAGAAATCCATGGATTAATGGGAAAGAGCAGCACATATTGATTTGGGAATTACAAATAAATGTTAGTGAGGAGGCAAATTTGCAAGTACAAAATCCAAAAATAATGAGAAACAACTGTACAATTAATGAGATTATTGATATAGTAAGATTTAAATCTACCAATTTTTCCATTTGTCTATTTGTTCTTTTCTTCTTTTTCTATCTTCTTTTGTATCATTCCACTTTATTTTATTCAGTATATTCTTGGCTTAATAGACAAAACTGTTGTTTTTTTCTTAAACTCCATATACTGTTAGCTTTAGAATTTATAGTATACACTTTTAACATATAATAACCAATAGTCATGTGCTTTTATACAACTTCATATATAGTAAATGCACACTTTCACTTCTCTCTACCTGGCCTTTGTATTATTGTTGTCATGAATTTTACTTCTGCAGGAAAGAGAGGTCTCACCAGAAGCTTGATCTTGGACTCTCAGCCTCCAGACTATGTTGGTTTTAAGCAATTTTATAATAATATGCATTGTCAAAATTTTCTTTATGTTTTTCTTGCTTGAGGTTTATTGAGCTTCTTATATCTGTGAGTTAATAATTTGTATCACATTTGGAAAATGTTTGTCCATTATTTCTTTGAAAAATGTTTTCTCCCTCTCTCTGCGATTACATTTATTCATATGTGAGATTCCTTGATGTTATCCCATAGTTGATTATTATTCTTTTGCATTGTGGATGGTCCATACCACTGTCTTCAAATTCAATAATGTTTCTTCTGCAGTTGCTAATTTTCCATTCATTCCATCAGGTATATTTTTAATTTTAAATATTGTAGTTTATAAGTTTAAGTTATTTTCAATAACTTTGATGCCTATTCTAAATGTATTAAATCTTTCTTCTTGCTTTTGAACAGTTATATAACTGTTTTAATATCTTTATATACTAATTCTATCATTTGTATAATATCTGGGTTGCTGTTATAGTTTTACTCCTTTGCAGTCTTATTTTCCTTCTCTGCATGCCTAATAATTTTTTATTGGATGCCAGACACTACACATTTTACCTATTGGATTCTGGATATATTTGTATTCCTAGATACATTTTTGAGTGTTCTGAGACATAGTTATTTGGAAGCTGTTTGATACTTTTCAATCTTGCTTTTACACATTTTTATGTTGGACCTCAGCAGGTGTAGCCACACACTTCTGAATATACTACCTGATACCTTGTGAATTATATTATATTTCACTTCAGTTGATAAAAACAGACACTATTCTTATTTTTATGTGTGTTGCAGGAATTGTTTCCTCTAATCTTTTGGGTGGTTCTTTTCCCCAGCCTTAGATAATTTCTTCACATGCTAATCCTGATCAGAATTCACCTGAGAACTTGAAATAGATTGTGTCTAGATTTCAAGAGTTCTTTCCCTACAAGCTCTTTGCTCTCCAGTATACTTTTCTGCAAACTCCTGCCCACTTCAGTCAACCCAGAACTCCCACCTCTGTCTCAGAAACTCAGGAAGATGACCAAGCTCTTCCTGCCTCCTCCCATCTACTTTGCAGCCTGCAAACTTTCTCTAGTCAGCAGGCTTGGGCAATTTCAAAGTTCTTTGTGTTTGTTTCCCATAGCTCAGGTATAACTCCTCTTCGCGTTTCAGACAGAAGACTAAATCCTTTCTCAACTACTTTATTCTGACCAGAAAAAAAAAATACTGTGACATTGTTATAATTTTATCGATTTAATGTATTTGTTTATCTTTAAATCACAATTTTAATTTTAATTTTGTAGTTATATAATACATATGAGCATACGTAATGTAGAGTGACTTTAATATTTTCGAGAAAAGTAATAACTGAAGCTACCCACAGGAGTAGGAGAGGGAGGGGAGGGGAACAATTTTATTGTTCTTAAAAGGTATCCATGTATTATTCGAATTGTGAAACACTGTTCCAGTTTGAAGCAGAAATGGATTCAGTGTGTTTTAGCCTTGAATGACATTTTGTTTTTAAAATAAGTCCCTTTCTTTAATTTGTTACCTTGCTATTTGTCTCACAGTCCCTTCCCACACTATTTTATTTCCATGACTCTTGTGATAACAGACATACACTTTTCTTTCTCTGGTGTGCACTATCTATAAATCTTTTTTTTTTAAAGATTTTATTTATTTTCAGAGAGGGGGAGGGGAGGGAGAAAGACTAGGAGAAAAACATCACTCTGTTGCTCGAGCCCCAACTAGGGACCTGGCCTGCAACCCAGGCGTGTGCCCTGACCGGGAATGGAACCCATAAACTCTTCGGTTGACAAGGCAGTGTTTAGTCCACTGAGCCGTGCCAGCCAGGGCTATCTCTAAATCTTAAAATATTTACTTGTAGAGGCTGAGCATTAAAAGCACATACACATTTAACACAGTAGGTATTGAAAATTCTGGGATCGTTGGCGCCTCTCTGAGTCAGCACAGCTTAGACACACGAGAACCTGTGGGTGGTGAGAAAGCAGGCGAACCCCGGTAAAGACCTCACCCTTAATGTTGACATCCCCTGATTGCCCGTCTTTGGAAGGGTGTCATGATGATATAAAATGGGAGAAAGGTGGAGAAAATATTTAGGCATCAGGACCTACAAACTTTTGTGGAAGTTTCTTTCCTTGATCCTTTTTCAAGATAGAAAATCATCGACTTCCGTCAGACTGGAATAGCCATAGGGACGGCGACGGCGTGTATCTTGTTTGCCACTGATTCCAACAATCAGGGTCATGTCCAGAACATATGCTAAATAGCCTAGAAATAACAGTATCAAGACAATCTTCAGAGGTTAAAAACAAATCAAGTATCCGGGTCTTCTCTAATTACTTTTAATTCTCTAAGAGGCCAACACTAAGGTAAGAAGGTAGAAGAGGTCTTAGTACCTGTAAAGCATAGTAGAAGTAACCGACAGATAGTAACTGGACTCTAGTCCACAGTTGTTGCTTCCATCAGTTATCGCAAAAACCTGGACCCTAATTTCCACGAGCAAACAAATCATTCGTGTTTTGACCCTTCCTACATTCTCAGGGCCTAGAACATGCACAACACATATATAATAGACATGCAACAGAAATGAAAGAGGAATTGGTATTTAGGATATGAGATGATTATGAACCATCATGTTATTCTGAAGGGAAACTGAGGGAGCCCTTCCTTACTGCCAAGTATCAGAAGAGAATAGTGAAATTCAGGTATAGAATGCATGGATCCAAACATAGCTGAGGAGTAACAAGGGAAAAAGCTGTTTTCCATCATATACATATATTATATATAACATTTACAATGGATATATAATATTTAATTACATATGTATTTGAAATATCTATAAAACAAGTAGAAACACTGGTTTCTATTTAATTTCTTCATTCTTCTATCAATTCCTTGCACTATATTAAATTTAAATCCTGCCCTTTAAGGTATTGATTGAAAAAGCAACCTTCTATAAGCCACTTAAATTTTTGATGTCTAGGTTAGTCACTCCTATTTTCCTCACTAAGATGGCATGAGTATTAAAATTTAAAATGCTCTGTCTGGTATTTGATGTGGCCAAGAAGCTAGGATGTCTTTGATAGTTGAGTAAATTCCAATGATAGTCACAGTGAAGAGAAAAAAAAAAGATTTGAAACAACCAAATGGCAGAATTTCAGCAGAGAAAAGGGCATGTCAAAAGCTGTGTCAAGCCCTGACCAGTGTGGTTCAGTTGGTTCGGTGTCATCCCATAAAGCAAAACATTGCCAGTTCAATTCCTGGTCAGGGCACATGCCTGTGTTGCAGGTTTGGTCCTGGGTTGCGGTGCGTAAGGGAGTCAACCGAAAGGCAACTGATCGATGTTTCTCTCTCACATCAATGTTTCTCTGGCTGTCTTTCTCCTACCTTTCCCCTTCCTCTGAAAATAAATAAATTTTTAAAATATTTTCAAAAGGTGTGTTAAACTATACAGGATGAATTACATGTAGAGCAGAGAATGTGGAGAGCACCTCCATCTCTGTCATCTATCATCTATTCAGCCATTCATTCAACAAATACTTAGATGCCTACTATGTGCCAGATACTTTTAGCGGTAATTTTTCACATCATTGAACAAATGATCCCTGCTCTCATTGCCCCTTCTTACATTCTATCAAGAATGGGGGCAAGTAGATATGTAGATAGAAAAAGAGTAATAGACAAAACGAGTAAATAAATAAATGTTATAGGGTGATGTAGGCTTTGAGAAAAGAAAAATAGTGAAATAAGAGAGTTTAAAAGATAATAAGTGAGAGGATTGCCAGTTGCAGTTTTAAATAGGGGAGATTTAATAAAAAGAATTGAAGAGCAGAGGAAGTGAGCCATATACATATCTGTGGAATGGCCTTCAGGGCTGAAAGGACAGCTAAAACAAAAGCCCAATGCTGGAATGCTTCTCATGTGGCTTGAACAGAGAGGGAGAAGGGTTGAGGAGAAAAAGACAAAACAAGGAGGCTGACTATGTGCCAATACCCAGGCCATTGTATGAATCCCGGCTTTTACCCCTAATAAAATGGGGAACCACTGCAGGATTTTAAGCAGAGGAGTGGGCTGATTTTGGCTGCTGACTTCTGTGTTGAGAATAGACTTTTGGTGCGTGGAGCACATGTAATAGCGGAGATACGTATTAGAAAACATTTGCAATAAAATATACAAGAGATAATGGTTTTGACCAGGATGGTAGCCATGCAGATGGGAAAAAATGGTCAGATTTATATATATTTTAATGGTAGATAAAGCAGAATTTTCAAAACTTTTCAATAGAGGATATGAAAGGAGTCAAGCATGTCTTCCAGGTTTTTGGTCCGACCATTTAAAACAATGGAGCCCCCTATAACCAAGATGAGTAACTCCACAGATAAAGGGCTGAATCACTGTTACTATCTAACTAGGCTGCACATCTTTAATTCTACCTCCCTTTGTTCCTGTGATTTCTAAAATTCAAACCTGACCACATCCTTAACTAATTAAAAGATTACTTTGTATCACCATTTATTTTAAGATAAAGTCCAAGCATTTTAACCAGATTTCACTTAGTGTTTGCATGTTTCTTCTCCTCGTTTTTTTCTCCCATGATTCCTACCCCCATCACCACACAGATTGTTAATGAGACATACTTCCTTTTCATCTCTAAGACATCCAGCTTCCATTTCTCACTCATCCTGCGTGTGACATCTTAGGTGTTACTTCTTCAGAGAAGCTATTGTTGTTGAAAACTGCAATCCATTCTTCAAATATACCCACACATTAATGCGTTGCCCTTATTAGAACAATGTCTACATTATATCATAATTGTTTAATATTCTTTATCATTCACTGTCAGCTTCAGAAAGATGCAAATATGACAGATTTTTCTCTGTACTGCTATACATTGTTGTGTAATAAACCATCCCAAAACATGGAGCCTAATACAGCAACAATCACTTATTTTACTCATAAATATGTGACATAGGCAGTCTCTGTGGGGAAAGTTTATTTCTATGCCATGTGGTCTCAACAAGCATCTACTTTAATGTGGCTCATGCATGTGACTGGCAAGATGACAACTGGCTGTAAGTTTCTCTCCGTGTGGGTCTCTTCTTGAGGTTTTTGATTCTAAGTGCAAACTGTCTAAGAGATTCAGGCAGAAGCTGTATCACTTTTTTTGTGATCTAACCTCAGAAGTTATATGGCTTCATATTCTTCATAATCACAAGCTTACCCGGGTTCAAAGGGAAGAAAATAGACCCCCAACTCTCTATGGGAAGAACAGCAAAGTCCCATTTTAAAAAGAGTTGGTAGAGGTCGGGTAAGTGTGGCTCAGTTGGTTGGAGCGACATCTCATAAACTGAAATATCATCAGTTTGATTCCTGGTCAGGGCACTTGTCTAGGTGTATCAAAAACAATTGATGTTTCTCTCTGCATCAATGTTTCTCTCCCCCTCTCTCTCCCTCCCTTTCCCCTCTCTCCAAAATCAATAAGCATGTCCTTGGTTGAGGATTTTAAAAAAGAGTATGTAGGGTGGGAATTATTCTTGCACCAGTTTTGGAATATACAATCTGCTATTGTCACTGTTGTGTCTTTGCATTTGTCACACAGCAAATTGTCTGGCATATATCAGAGGCTCAGTAAATACCTTTGGAATAATTAAATGTTTTTCTCAATAGCTTTCTTTTCACCCACTTTAAGAAACTTCCCTTCATTATGGATAGCTCAATATGTTCTTTGTATTTCGGTTTTTAAAAAATTTCTGAATAGCATACTAGTCATAGGGAGTTGGTCTGTGTAACTAACTGTGTTTCACTGGGATTAAACATTTATTTCTTCCATTGGAACCATTTTATTTATAAAGTGTTAATAAGGACAAGAGTTTCCAATATTTCTGTTTTTACTTATTAAGATATTACTATATTTCTTTGAAAAATATTACAGAAAACAGAAACTATTATTGTGTTAAGTAGTGTAATTCTATGGGAACCAACTGACTATTTCTTTTTGCATTTGGCCTGTCTATAGAACTTTGGACTACACATTAAATTTTAGTTATTACAGTAACAAAACTAACACATATATTGATTTGATAAGTGCTTTTCTTCTTGCAATGACCAAAATCTTTTCTTAATTTCTGCAAGTCATAAATTAAGAGACTTCTTTGCCATTCCTGGAATAGTAGCTATTATAATTAAATAGGAGTTATATTAACAGGGTCTCCAGAAAGTGATCATTTTTTCACTATGTGTGCATATACACATATAAATAGATACTCAACACACCATAACAAGAGAAATATTCAATGCTCTCATTTCCTAATGCTTGGGAAGATGGGCAGGAACAGTTACTGAATGCAGTGGAACTTTATTCGATGTGATTTACAGACACACAAACCTCCGGGCCTCAGAGAGGTCATGACTGACTCAGTGTTTATCAGATGCTGCAGTCTGTGCTTTTTGACAATAACGAAGTTATTTTTTTTCCCAAAAGCATACTTAAACATCCTTAATAATTCTATTTATACTTGCTTATTTTAACAAAGGAACTGGTCATATGATACATATTTTCCTGATATGGACTTTTTTAGGTGATTTTAGATCTAAATCTTTAATATTCTCTGGGTTTTCTCAATTTCCCTAACAAAGTCAATCCTGTCTTTATCGATATTTCCCTAATGCCCTTGTTCTTCATTTTACCATACATTTTCACTTAATATAATAAATAATTTTTAAAAATTTATCTCCTAAATCACGCTAAGGTCTTTATTAAAAAAAAGAACTAAATCTTCTTCATAGCTCTTTCCCCAGCACTTAGCACAAATGCCAGGCAGGTTATGTTTCCACACCTCAGCTGAAGTAACGCACTTACCTTCTCACAATGCCAGACTTTATCCCTTGATCTTCTGTTCATTAGCTCGGAGTCTCCTAGAATTTGCACTTATTCTTCCAGCCTTTTTAGGAGGAGTCCTACCTGCTAACTCTAGACTCTCTGATCATGGTACTATTATCTTTGTAGACAGATTTCCCAGTAGGATTTCAGTTTAAGATGTTCTCCATCACACTTTCTATTCTTTTCTCAACCATTGTTCCAACCATGAACATCAGACTGTACTTCTACTGTCTGATTTTTGGAACTTCCCTGATTGTTTCTTCACTCCTACAGGCCCACCCGATTTCTCTGTCCCTGTCATCTTTGATGAAGATCACTCTGTCTTTCTTCCAGCTGCTGTTTTGAAACCCACCAGGTTAAAATATGTTTTTTTTTTTTATGGCAGGAAAATAAACAGAAAACAATTCAAAACAAATCTTATGTGACTTTAAATCTTATCTAACAATACTTGCATATAGGTGACCAATAAGTGTACTAAATAAATGCTTTTCCAATGTTATAAAAGCTTCTGTGGCAGTCATTCTAAAGTCCAAAAGAATAGCTTTAAAAGTTAAAAATGCAAAGTGGCAATAATGCATCATTGCCCTTCATATGGCAAAGGTATTTACTGTTTGCCACTCTGTCTCAGTGGGAGAGGTTGGCACCAAAACTTTTTTCAGAAACGCCACTCACTTTTTATTGCATCCCCCACTGTGGTTGTGGTTCCGATGCATGTTATCTCTAGAGTGAATATGTATGGCCGTCTCTGGTGAGAGGAATGCCGTGCGTGCCAAAGAGTCCCACGTGCTGTTAGGTAGTTGTCAAAATGCTAAAAGCTGCTCTTTTGTTCTGCCCTTGAGCGAAGAGCTTCAAAGCATTTTCCTTAAGACCACGGCCAGTTTGAGCAGTTGAGGCTAAGAATGGTGCGCCAAGTGAAGTCAGGCCAGTTTCTGCCCTGGAGGAGCCTGCTCCACAGCCTGAATGAGCCCCGCCATGGAAACTTCAGGAAGATGAGTGGGATGTGCCGAATGCTGGCGAAAACAGGCTGCCAGTTAGGAGACATTGCAGTTATCATGAATTTCACTATTGAAAAATGTTACATTCCTGTATTCTAAAGAATCCGGAGATGGCTCTGTGTGCAGACACCATTTCATTGTTTATCCCGTCCAAAACTCTAACTTAGCCTGAGTTGACCCTTTCATCTGTGTGACTTCTTTCTCCTTTCTGGACACTCCTCTAGCCTCACTGGCTTCCTTCTGGTTTCTTGGACGTGTCCCTGCCTCAGGGGCTTTACAGTGGTGCTCTGTCCTTACTTCTTTCCAGACTCAGCTCAAACATGACCAGAGAGGTCTATTTTGACTCCTGATCAAAATAACCTTGTTCTCTTTCTCACTGTCATCCTCCTCACCATGCTTCATTTCCCTATGTACAGTTTGGTATATTACTTATGCATGTATTTGTTTATAGTCTATCTCTTCCCACAAAGACTTAAGTCCTACAAGAGCAGAGATGTTGGTTTCATTTTTTTTTAATGGATACATTATTAAGGTGTTGCCTCACTGTATACTACTTTCCACATTGCTGTTGCAAACTTCCACTGAAGTCTGCTAATCACACAAATACATGTATGCATGCTTTGGAAGACAAATCAAGGAAAAAGGGTGATTTCCCCCTTTAGACTGGTACAAAGCAGAAATGAAGGAATGACCGTGACCTAGTTCAAGATTTCCATTGATACTGGAATTTTGAGCTAGAGGTGACTATATATATGTAAATTCTCCACCAAACTCATAGAAATCTTTGAATGTCAGGATACAGAGTAAGAAACTCAATCTAATTTTATTTAAACTAAAAGATAAGGAGACCTCAGTTGACATCTATATTATAAGTGACACATGCTGCTGCTCCATATCACTTGCTTTATGATCTGTGCTTTGGATCAGGTGGGGCAGGAGCCAGGGAACAAGAAGTCCTGCTATCCATTCTCCTTCTTTATCATGGGGCTTGTATAGTTGGTTGTTTTATTATGCTTAAAATCACTAACTGAACCAACAAGCAAAATTGAAACAGACTCATAGATAGAGAACAGGCTAACACCTCTGGGGAGGGGTTGGTGGTTGAGGGGTAGAGGGATCCAACACAAAAGAAAAAGAACTCATGGACACAGACAACAGTGTAGTGATTGCGGTGAGTGAGGGAGGGTGGGTGGAGGTGGAAGAGGGTATAATGGGGATAAATGGTAATATTAAAAATACAATAAAAATAAACTATTAAAAAAAGCAAGTATGATATATCAAAAATCACTGCCTACTAATTTCAGTGATGTAGCACTCCTAAAAAGACATTTTGTCATTCATTTGAAAAACTGAACTTATTCTGCCTCTCCAGCTGTGATGTGACCTCCTTACAGGTGCAGATCCCTACCAAGGGATGAGCCCTGCCAGCATCACAGGAACACCCTCTCCTGCTCCACTGACACATGGAATATCACTGATGCAAGCTATTCAAGGATAAAATCTCATACCACCTCAGTCTGTAAGAGAAGTCGAGCTGCTTATTCCCCAAAGCTGTATTTTATATTTCTGGCAATCATTTGTAAGCAATTGTCAAGTCATCTGAGGCATTATAAAATCAAACTTCTTGGGCTTCCTATGTTTATCTCTAGAAGGTGGAATTATTTTTACAGGTTTTTCTTAGTTAATGTTTTCTAGACTTTGAAATACTTTGCACATTAATGAAAATAATCTCAAAATGATGACTAAAGGAAGTTATGAAATGTTATTCTTCTCTCTTGATCCCCATCAAGCCTCAAATCTCTTTACTCATAATATTCACAGAACTGTGATAAACAACTTAAAATAAATAGTTAAACACCTTAAGCACTCAGGGAGTTATTTTAAATTGTTGGAACTGTAACAATAAGTAGTTAAAAATAGGAACTTAAGCTATCACAGGAAATAGCATCTATTAAGAAAAGGCAGAGTCCAGAGCTGTTAGTCTATGGATGTATGAGGTATGTCTGGAAAAAGTCAAGCCATTGTTAATATAACAAGAATGGTTTACATGACATCGATGTAACCTGGCACCCAAGGAGAGTGGACTGGAATGCTCATGTGTGAACAATGACGACTTCACTGTACTTGTCAGTAAGGGCGATAGACACTGTTGGGTGAGCATGTGTACTGTGTGACCATGATATTCAAAGTGACTGAGCAAGTAGAGCAATGAATCTTCATCAAATTTTACATTAAGCCTGAACATTCCTCCATGGGAACTATTTGGATGATTTGGATGGCTCTTGGGGACAGTGCAATGGGTGCAGAACAAATAACAGTGTGGCACAAACACTTCAAAGATGACGAGAATCTATTGATAGTGATCCACATTCTGGAAGGCCTGCAATAAACAGGACACCTGAGAATGTTGAACATGTACAGACCGCAATCAACAAAGATCGGTGACTGACAGTGTGAGAACTAGAAGCTGATTTGGGATTCCCAAAACTGTGTCTGAGATTTTGATGCAGAATCTTGGCATGAGACATGTTGTGGCAAAATTCATTCCATGGCTTCTGCTACCAGAGCAGAAGGAACATCTTGCTGAAGTTGCTAATGACTTAATCCAAACCATTACCAATTAACCAGATCCTCAAGAAGGCTATAACCAGGGATGAATTGTGGGTCTATGGCGATGACCCTGAAATGAAGGCCCAGTCATCCCAATGGAAGTTACCTGGTTCTCCACACCTAAAGAAGGTGTGGCAAAGTCACAGCAAGATCAAGACCACGTTAACTATATATTTTGACTGGGTAGGCATTGTCCATCACTAGTACACCCCTCCAGGCCAAACAGTTACTAAAGAGTAGTACTACTTCAATGTTCTTCATCAGTTGAGAGATGCAATATGACAAAAAACGGCGCAGCTATGGGCAACTAGTGACTGGCAGCTTCATCGCGACAATGTGTCCACTCATACATCATGTCTTGTGCAGAGTTTTTTGTGAAATATCAAATCACCCAGGTGACTCAGCCCCCGCTACAGCCAAGATTTGGTACCCTGTGACTTCTGGCTTTTCCCAAAACTAAAATCACCTTTGAAAGGAATGAGATTTCAGGCCATCATTGAGATTTAAGAAAATATGGCAGGGGAACTGATAGCAATTCCAACAAAATAGTTTGCAGAGTGTTTTGAATCGTGGAAGAGGTACTGGGAGAACTGTGTGAAGTCCCAAGGTGCCTACTTTGAAGAGGACTGAAGCATCATTATCCTATGTACTGTATTTCTTGTATCTTGTATCTTCAATAAATGTCTCCATTTTTCATATTACATGGCTGGATACTTTCTGGACATACCTTGAAAGGAGGTTTATTATAAGCCTTTATTCAACAGAACTTTGAGCATAATCAGAAGATCCTAATTTATTAAGACTTGTAGATCTCAATGTTTATCAAAGCAAAAGTGAGTCAAATCTCCAAAACTTGAAATTAAATCAGCATCAACCATTTGTAGTTCAAATCATAGATGTCCATAGAACACTTCTTTTAGTTTAGAATTTGGAGTCAGTTAAAGTCAGTGATTTTTCTTGTTCCCACAGAACCAGAATGTTATTTAGAGGTAAGTGGTCCATGTATCTTTTTAATCTAAAAGGATACAGAACTTCCGTGTAAGTTTAACATGTAGAAGTACGGTTGGAAATGCAATGCTTTCTCTGGCCATTTTCATGACTAAGGTAACTAGCATAGTCTCTAAAAAGGACTCAGAGCCAGTTCACTGAACACCCCTGTAGAAATAACATAGAAGGCATTATTTCTTGATTTATGCCTCAAGTGGCTGGCAAACAAAGGGCAAGTTACAGTTTAGCACTTTGTTTTTCTAAGCAACGATTAGGGTTAGTCACATCTTCATCAGAAATAGTACAGAAAAGCTGTACATAAGGAGTGCTGGCACTGAGGCATTCTAGATGGTACAACAGGCAGGAGTGCTGGGAGCCATGGGAACACACTGGCATCGTGGTAGCTGGGTAAGAAAAGAGGTGGGCAGAGATTCAGTATTCTCATGATGCCACTCTGGCCCCAAATGTAGCACGATTAACAAAAACATCACCTCCTCAGTTGCCCACATTGCTTTTTCACCTCCTCTACCTTTCTTCTCATCCTGTCCCCACCTTGGGGCCTTTCAATAATCTTTGCTAAAACTCTCAGTGACGGGTCTTTGAGATCCTTAGGCCTGAATAAATTGAGAGAATATCTTTAATTAAAACAATCATCCATTTGTTTAGCATTGGTTCCCGATTTTACTATTTTAGTAATACGAGAGAAATTTCGGCAAAGGACGGACTATCCCATTTTTGCATCATTCAGTTTGCTACTTTTCTAAGAACCACTCCTGGCTTTTTGAGAAACTTTTCCCCTCATACTCATTGATTCTAGAAAGACTAGACAGAAGAAGGGAAAGGAGACAAAGAAAATAATTAACTTTAGCCAGAGGTTTGCTGGGGGGTAACTAAAAACTACCATTGAGAGCTTTAAATCATTTACATGAAAACTTCTTGAAATTGTCTCATGGGACACAAAGATCAAAAATCATAATTGAGCACATTTAGTTTTCTTTGTCATTTTTTGTGCATGTATTCTACTATTATTTTGTGAAAGAATCTCAAGACGATCATCCCATTTCCTTACTCCAATCGTATTATGTGTCTACCAGGGTACAAGCTACACCTCCCCATGTGGGTCCTGGAACTGTTGGACATCACTGCTAAATAATCCAGCTTCATTTCATGAGCCATTTTAGATAAAGGAAATTGGCAGTGATTTCAGGAAGAAGAAAAAAATAAATACAATACAAACAAAATGGAACAGAGATACACATCAGAGTCCCTTGAGTATTAACTGTGGAGTTATTTACGCCCGGGTAAATCTCTCCTAGGAAACAAGTGTGACATCTGAAAGAAACATGAGCCTGCTTGGTGGTCCCTTCGGCATGCCCTTCCTGTTCTGCCTACAGCTGCCCTGGGTGGGAAGGCCTGTTTACCAGGGACTGATGCTTCTTTAGTTCTAGTTGTTACAACAGCCTCCAGTGGGTGGACCTGTCTGCATATCACTGATTTATCACTTTGAAGTTATCATGTTTGTTTGTTTGTTTGTTTGTTTTTGTCTCTCAATCTAGTATGATTTCAGCAGGTAATTCCCATGTCTCTTCTAGGGTATACTTAATAGTAGACTTAAGACAAGCCTGTTCTCTTTTTAATGGCTCAGTAGAATATATTTCCCAATAGGTGCTGACTCTCAGAGTTTTCTGAGAAGTGTGAGGGGTTTACCTGTCCCACTAAATAAAGCCCAACAACACTCAGAGGGATTAAAAAGTACAATGAGCCCTGTTTCCACCTCCATCCCCTCTGTAGGGGACTAAATTGATTCCCTGCTCATCTGAGGAGAAATAATTTTTTTCTCATTATGTCCCATATTTCAGAATGTTTGTTTTATTCTTAAGGGCAAAAGTTATGAAATTCTAAGGGAGAAAATGATTATTGTATATTTATTCCTAAACTGCTCTAAGATTTTACTATCTTATCAAACAATAAATATTCTCCAAACACTACCATAGAAATGAGAAAACTTGTGAGCTCTTTCACTCTATGTTTTTCCAAAAGAAAGATATTATGAGTTTCCTTTCACTGCCTAAATTTCAAGATTACAAAACACAAGATAAAATAAAACATCGATGGGTTCTAAGTGTCACACTGTTTAGCATCGATATCTCTAAGGGAAAAAAAAAAAGGGCTATGAGAGTCTCTAGTTATTTTAGTCTCCTTCTGCTTCAGGTTCTAAAGAGAATATGGGCCAGAGTTCTTGCTGACAGTTCTTTGCACCCTTATGATGTGAGAGAGTTTTGCTAGGTGCTAGAGGTCAATATGTAGGAGAAAGGAGATATGGGGAGCTAGGAAGAGACATTGTGGTGGAAGGGACATCGCTCTTGTGCTCACACTCTCCCGCTTTTTGCTAAGTGGCCTTAAGAGCACAATTTCCTTATTTATGAAATTGGCACAATAAAAGCTATAAGAAGAATTGTTCTGAAGGTTATAAATTAGTTATGTAAAGCACTGTCATATGATTGATATTTATCAAATTGTTGTCATTATTATGATAATGGTTCTTGAACTCCAGGAAATTACTATTCACTTAGGGAAGGAGATAATAAATATAAAAACAAACAAGCAAACCAAAAATGCAACCAACTTATTCAAGGCCTTATATATTAAAGTCCCATGAGAGGTAGAAATATTTGCTTCTTCTCAAGTAAGAAGAAGCCACTGGATTGTATTAGTTGGGAAGTCTTTGAAGAAGTGTTGGTATTTGATTAGAACATCCCTAGTAGAAAGTGAGACTGGGGAAAGAGTTATGGAGGTTAAATATATGATGATAAGAGCAGGAAATTCAGCATAGCAAGGGACATGGGTTTTAAAAAAAGCACAAAAAATCAGCAAATACATTTTTGAGGATTTTCAAACCAATTTAAAAGTGAAGAGCATGACTTTGTAGAATTAAGTCAATGTTTATGCACATTAAATTCTTACTCTGCTTAGCTGGAGTGGTGAATAATGATATCATAGTCCCCATCCACTGGAAGTGACTGTCTAGTGGTGAAACCATCATAACACAAGAAAGCAAACAGGAAATGATAATAAAATAATAAAATTATTTTATTTTTATTTTTTAAAAGATTTTATTTACTTATCTTTTGAGAGAGAGGAAGGGACAGGGAAAGAGAGGGAGAGAAACATCAATGTGTGGTTGCCTCTCACACACTTCCCCTCACTGGGGACCCAGCCTGCAACCTAGGCGTGTGCTCCAATTGGGAATAAAACCAGAGACAACTTGGTTTGCAGGCCAGCCCTCAATCCACTGAACCACACCAGCCAGGGCAAATTATTTTATTTTTAAACCTACTTATTTATCTATAGTATATGTCTCAATATATTTAGAAATCAATGTCAAACATCCACTGTAGACAGGTAAGCTAGTAAGATGGTTTTCAGGAGACCAGTTTTAACTGGGAACTAAAAGATAAGAAGGATTGCACATGCAATGAATAAGGAAGGAGAATTTTTGAGGAAGAGAAAACATTAAAAAAATCCCAAAATTCAAGGTGGGGCAAGAGTAGGTTTACAGGTGTGAGTATGCCAAACACAGAGTTTATGCTAGAAGTATTATCTATTAATTATTGTTTATTATTTATTATTAATAATTAATTATTATCTATTATGTATTATTTTGCCCCACCCTGTACAAAAAGAAAAAAAACAAAACAAAACTACCAGAAAAACAACACCACAAAGTCTGAAAGCACTTGCTGTTCAAGGATTGGGCCACACACGAACAGTAGTAATACCATCTAGGACACTACTGGCAAGACCGAGGCTTGGGTTTTACTTCAGATCACCTAGATCTGAATCAGCACTTCAAAAAGATGCTCAGCTGGTCTACATGCATATTAAATTTGAGAGAGACATGACATTAATTTTGCATTAGGCCAAGTGGAGGTCTTTGGCTGGACTGATAAATACTCTATCAGTCCAATCGGGTGGAGGTCAGATGAGTGAATGGGTTGAGGGATGGCTGGGATGTGAGGTGTGAACACAGCATGTGTATATAACTTGTTATGCAATTTTGATTTGAAACAGGGTGAGAACTGAGGATAGAGGCATTAGGTGAGAGGTAGTACAGGGTCAAGAGAGACATTGTACAAGATGAAAAATGTATATTTGTGTGCATAAAAGTGACATTTAGTTGAGAGAGAGATAATGATGATGAGAATATAAAGAGAGTATCTGAGGATCAAGGGCCTTGAGAATATAGGACAGGCCAGGAAGCAACATGGCAAAATTAGCCTGATGGGAGGAGTGGCACATTCTACACTGGAGCGAGGAAAGAGGGTGGATTTATTGACGGGAATATGAGCAACTTCTGGCACACTAATTATCTTTTGTCAACGAAGCATAAGGCATGAACATCGGCTGTGAACAAGGGGGAAGCAAGGGTGGAGATTTGAAAAGTGAGAAGTTAATGAACTAATCTCTGCAGAAGAACAATCTGAAGAGAAAACAATGATAAAATTACCAGATAACATAACCAGATAGTGTTCAGTAACTATATATAAATTTAGCAACCCAGATATATAGTGAAATCTACCCAGTTACATGAATTCTTTTTTTTTTTTCCCTAGCTGCGCTCACTCCATGGGCACAGGTGTAGAGAAAGCAGATGGTTGGGTTCACGTAAGGTTGGGGTTAATAATCAGAAGTCATTGCTTAACACTGCAACGTGTCTAAATCAGGTTTTGGCAAATGTTTCTGTCTACAGAAGTTACAGGTTAGATGAAGATATTTAGCTCAAATTATAATAACACGGTACCAATAATTCACTTCCACTCTGCTCAGCTTTTGCATACATTTCCTGGAAATTTCATAGCAATGTGTGAAGCCCCAATTTACTGGTGAAGTCTGAGTATAAAGAGGGTTCAGTAAACCTTAAATAAATTATAAGGCCAAGGGTGAAATTAAGATCTATCTAACTCTTATCACCAAAGCCATGTAACTATAATAATAAAAAAAACTGCTTTAAAAAAGGAAAAATGAGAAGATTATATCTTCTTGTTTTCTTTTTCTTTATCTTTTTGATTTGGAAACAAATTTCTTTTTTGGCCAGTGGCTTTGTGGAACTGAGTGCAAAATTGTGTGTTTTCTCTTTTTAGCCATATATAATCAGCAAATAAATACGCACTCTTGGATACCTTGCCTCTTACGTTTCCTTACCACTGTGTGAGAAGTGTAAGAGGAAAGTTTAAGCTAAGCACCATGTAAGGGAATGAGGGGGGTAGTCTTTACAAACTTTTGAGAAGTCTAGAAAGGATTTATCTTAACCTGCTCTTTGTTTCCTTGTAAAATATGAGGGAGACAGCATTTAATTTGACTGGTTTAAATTACAAACATGTTAAAAAATAAAACTTCAGAGTAAATTATCAGACCAGAAAATCAAATAACCAACTCAAGTGTACATGGAGACATAGAAGGAAACACGAAGGACCAAAGAGGGTCCAGCAGGAGACGGTGGGGGACGCCGAGATCCTGAGGAAGATGAGGCAGCTGCTCGGTCGAATCCATGCAGGGAGGGGTTCCAGGTGCAACCTCGCTCAATCCTGTATTATCCAATAGAAGACAGCCTGAAATTTTGTGAAATGTAAACATTTTTAAACACGTATTGGCAAAACCAGACATATCAGTCAACATAGTGTTAAAAGTTAAATGAAAACATATTAAAACTTTTAAGAGTTTATTTGAGCAAAAATAAATTTGAATAGGTTCATCCTGAGTCGTAACTGGTTAGTAAAGTTCCTCCAACAAATGCCAGGGGAAAGATATAGAGGAAAAGTGTGCAAGCGAAACGAGGCCCTTCTTTCATTGGCTATACCCCAAAGCTGGCTGGCAATTTGTGATTGGTCACCCTTAGCGTTTTGAGCTTGTAACCTTGAGGCATTTACAGGCTTAGATTTTGGGTTGTTTCTACAGGCTGCCACTGCATTAGAGCCACCTCAATCAATGACATCTTTGATTAATTAATTTAACAATGGTTTGACCCTGAGCCTCCAGTTTGTCCTTTCTGATAGAGACAGAGATACTTTCAAATCTGTGACAAGGATCACAGGTTACCAATCGCCAAGACAGGGAAGCAGCCCAAGTGTCCATCAATAGGTGAGTGGATAAAACAACTATGGAACATTTACACAATGGAATAGTACTCAGCCATAAAAAAAGAAGAAAATTTTAGCCTTTGAAACAGTGTGGATGGACCTGGAGAACATTATGCTAAGTGAAATAAGCCAGTCAAAAAAAGAAGAATACAATATGATTTCACTCATATGTAGAATCTAATGAATAAACTGAACTAACAAGGGAAATGGGGACAGACTCATAGATGGAGAGTAGATGACAGCTAGTGGGTGGGGGGAGGTTAGGAGGTGGAGGGATTGAACAAAAAGTAAGAAGGACTCATGGACATGGACAACAGTGTGGTGATTGCCGGGGGAGGGCGTATAGAGGACTAAATGGTAATAGGGGGAAAAAAAGAGCAATGGGGAAAAAGGTGGGACAACTGTAACTGAAAAACAATAATTAAACGAAGAAGAAGTAGAAGCCAGACACACTTTTAAGACTTTTTAAAAATGGCTCATTTGAGAAATATGATCTACCAGATATAATTAGACATCTTTTAATTTGTTTTTTAATTTAGAGAAGTTATCTGAAAGAAGGAACTACCTTCCACCTGATGTTAAAGGATGTAAGAAAAATACGCTTTCTTTGTGTAAGTCATGGGCTTCTCTTTAATAAATGCAAAGGCAAAAAAGCTTCCTTATGAAAGAAAGTAGGGAATGTCTTTATTCAGCAGTGGTTTTCATTTATGCACCAAGGAGTTCTCATACTTAATCAATTTATCATAATGAACCTCTTAAGAGTAGTCAACAAGAGCATTATAAGCACAGCAGGTAAGTTTTCCAATAATAATTACATTATGCTTCTTTCTGCATAAAGAATGATTTTAGCAGCTTTGTGTTTCAGATAAGCACATAAATACACAAATACCACAGTGACAAAAATTGCAGCCTATTAGCTAAGATTCACATGTGATATTGTCTAATTTCATCACGGGAGCACTGAAAATGTGAATAAGGCTTTAATCTAAGTGAATTTCTTGCTGTTCCTTAAATATGCCACAAACTTCTGTGCCTCCACATTTGGCATTAGATTTCTGTCCCCTACCCCTGACCCGGTATGCCTGACAAAATACTTTCTGCCTGCCAAGCCCAGGCTCAAAACAGCTTCCTACCCACTGATCCTAGTGAATGAAGGCCTCATATAATGTGGACGTATCCACTGCAAGATCAAGTGTGCCAAGGTCGTTTGGTGCAGGTAAGAAATATGGACTGTAGGCATTCTTTTTGGTAGAATGGAGAGTCTCACGGGAGAGAGATACGGACCAAACATATGGTTTGATGGCCAATCCAGAAAGCTAAAACTCCCAAGGAACTCAGAACAGTGATAACCCTTTGATTTCTCATGTTATGACCCTGATAGCAATGGGGCCTCAACTGACAACTGTAAATGGCAAAGAGGATGGGGCGGAGCCAGTAGGGAGGGATGTGCAGCCAGCCCGAGATTATCAATCTGGGTCTTGAGGACGCTCATCTGGAAACTAATGCCAAATTCCTGGGAGGAGGGTGTAATAAACAAAAAGGATGAATTGCTTAGAGGAGGTTAGGCTAACCTGACAATCAGAGCTGTACACTAACACAGAGTATGTGGTCATATGAAAGACCTGTGGCCTTGAAACAGAATTATTCATTGCAATGAATATGATCATTTTCATAATTGATTTGCATTATTTTCTTTTGTTAAATTTGTAATTAATTCAGAACGCCATGATACACTAATCTCCAGAACCTGTAAATATGTACCTTACATGCAAAACAGGCCTTATACATGTGATTATCTATAGAACAACTTATCTCCCTCCTTTCATTTAGGTTTTATTCTCCATGCAACAGCTTTCGTGTTATATTATTTTATTATTTTATTTTATTCTATTTTAAATATTTTATTTATTTATTTTTAGAGAGAGAGCAAGGGAGGGAGAGAGAAAGGGAGAGGAATATCGATTGGTTTCCTCTCATACACACACTAACCAGGAACCAAACCTGCAACCCAGACATGTGCCCTGGCCAGGAATGGAACTGGCGATGTTTCACTTTGCAGGATGATGCCCAACCAACTGAACCACACCAGTCAGGGCAGTATTCTTTTACAATGTACATCCGATCTTGTCACCACCCTCCTTGGAGAGCCAATGGCATTCCTCCACACGTAGAATAAATTCTGAAGTCCAAAATTTGGTCTACAAGACCCTGTGTGATCTGGCTCCTCAGCTACCTCTGCAGTCTTTCCTCTTCTATTCTGCTTCTTTTGTCCTGTCTTCCCATTTCCTGGGCCTTCTTAATAGTCTCTGGACATTAAGTATACCTTCTTCAGGACCTTAGTTGCTGCTCCATATCCATGGAATGTTTTTCCCTCTGGTGGCCATCTGGTTTGCTGAGACACTTCCTTCAGGTCCTTAACCCATAGCACCACCCTACCTAAAAGAATATACATACCTTCATTTGTTTTATCCTTCTCCTACCTCAGCTTTGCCAGCCTTCATAGCATTTATTACTACCAGCCATCATGTCATAGATTCATTTGTTTATTTGATCACTGTCTATCTTCTCCACTGGGAAAGGCAGAGCCTTGTCTGTTTTATTCATTGCCATGTGTCTGGCACCTCGGACAATGACAATGCCTGCCCTATAAGTAGGCACTCAGTTAATATTTGTAATAAATGAATTATAAATAGGCTAATCTTTTAAAAAGGTTTTTTCCTTCCTCTTAAAATTTATGTATTATGAATGTAATATCTAAAGAGTAAATTTGAGAGAATAACTTTTTAATGCTACAAGAAGTTTTCTGTTTTTCACAAATTGTCTCAAGTACCTAGAACAATGTCTGGAACATAGAAGGCATTCCATAAACATTTGAAGAGCGAATAAATAAAATGGAACCTATATTTTATTTCTGTCATGTGTAATTATTTCTGCTACTTTTCCAGACCTTGGTTTTCCTGTATTTAAATTTGATGGGAGGGGCCTGAACTTAACTTTCATGAAAATATTTTCAAAATATGTAATTCCGTCTTCTCTAAAATGACATTTTTGTAATGTTTTATCAGCTATTTTCACTTTAGCTGAATGAAACACCCAGATCGTTGAAGTTCCCAACCACTAATGCCTTCTTCAGTTTTGCCCTCTGTATTGGGGAAGTAACCACCATACCTGGTTGGACTCAATCTAGACAGACCTGAGTGTGTGACCACAATGATTTCATGTCCCTTTCCTTTCGACCTCATCCACCTGCTCTTAAGGTCCCATATACTCTCAGCTTTGTGAATTTTTGTATAAATATCTTCTTGGCACATGGTCCCATATCCCACCATGCAAATAGGCATATCTTTCCATTTCACTGGCAATCATATATCCCACAACCAGGACCCGGTAATTTTTGTGGGAATAGAGTTGCTCCTTTGTAGTAAGATGCATTAATGCAAAGGTGCAGCTATGAACATTGGGGTGGGTAGGTTCTTTTGAATTGGTATTTCAGGGTTCTTAGGGTATAGTCCCAGAAGTGGGATTGCTGGATTGAAAGGCAGGTCCATCTTTAGTTTTTTGAGGAAATCCCACACTGTTTTCCACAGTGACCACATGAGCCTACATTCCCACCAACAGTACACTAGGGTTCCCTTTTTTTCCACAGACTCACCAGCACTTGTTTTTTGTTGATTTATTAATGATAGCCATTCTTACTGGTGTGAAGTACTATCTCATTGTGGTTTTAATTTGCATCTCTCTAGTGGTTAGTGATATTGAGCATTTTTTCATTTGTCTCTGGGCCCCCTGTATGTCCTCCTTAGAGAAGTGTCTGTTCAGGTCCTTTGCCCATTTTTGATTGGATTGCATGTCTTTCTGGTGTTGAGTCATGTGAGTTTTTTATATATTTAGAGATCAAACTCTTGTCCAAGGCATCATTGGCAAATATGTTTTCCCATACAGTTGACTCCCTTCCCATTTTGTTGATGCTTTCTTTTGCCATGCAGAAGCTTTTTCATTTGTTGTAGTACCAGTTGCTTATTTTTTCCTTTATATCCCTTGCCCTAGGGTGTGTATCAGCATTATTTACAATAGCCAAATGTTGGAAACGGCCTAAGTGTCCATCAGTAAATGAGTGGATCAGAAAACCATGGTACATTTACACGATGGAATACTACTCAGCAGAAAGAAAGAAGGAGCTACTACCCTTTGCAACAGCATGGATGGAGCTGGAGAGCATTATGCTAAGTGAAATAAACCAGGCAGATGCCATATGGTCTCACCTATAAGTGGAACCTAATCAACAAAACAAACAAATAAGCTAAATAGAACCAGGGACTTGGAAGTAAAGCACAAACTGACAATGACCAGAGGGGTGGGGAGAGGGAGATAATGGGAGAACGAAGGGGAAGGGGCTAGCAAAGGAGCAAGAACGGAGGACTCGTGGGCCCAGACAACCTGTGGGGGGATTTGACTGTGGGAGTCGGAGCTGCGGGGAGCGGGGTAGGGTTGAGCAATGGGGAAAAAGTCTGGACAACTGTAACTGAACAACAATAAAAATATGTGTTATAAATAAAGACATCTGTAGCTCTATTTTTCTTCTTTCCTGTATTCTTTTATGGATTTTTGGTCCCTACAACCATTTTTTTTTCATTATCTATAATCACATCTGTTATTCATTACATATTTTTTTCTGCTTATTTGGAAATTTATTTGGAACATCCCTTCCCTTCTCTGCTTTTGTTTGGAATCCACTGGGTCAAATTATAGCCCCCCAGGTGAAAATGTTACATTCAGTCTTCATGATATCATCGAGTATCTAATTTTCTTATATTAGTCAAATATAAAAAAAACAATTACTGTCCCTTGACAAGTTCTTCTTAGTTTTCTCGTCATGCCTGAGGGATGAATTCTATTCCAAACCCACAGTTTTCTTTTTTTAATTATATTTTATTTATTATGCGATTATAGTTTCCAAACTTACGATTTTCAATTGAAAAGAAGATAAAAACTCCCATATTATTCTCTTTCCTTAAGGACTTCAACATGAATGGGGATATAGTTTATGTTTATTCTCCCTGAGTTATCTACCCTTTTATGCATTAAAAGAAGCAGAGAATGGTCAGGAGATTTGAGTACCGGTGGTCTTTCCGTATGTCTTTGGTCCCATTCAGAAAGCAGCAACCAAAATTTTCAGCTATATCTTGCTGGCTTGCATTCCTCTTAGCATCTCATGTCTTCCTCTCAGGATTATTAAAAAAGATTCATTATAGATGACTGTGTATATGAGTCCTTCATTGTTATACAGGATGTGAGATCAGAAGGTCTTTATTTACATGGCCTGGGAAGAGGTCATAACTTTCATTTAACAAAAATGGTTCTGATTTTTTTTCTCTTTCTCTTTTTATCACAATATCCTACATTTCAAACTCTGGACTACCATTTTAATTCCCCTTCACCACTTTGAATTTCTTAAACTTTCTAGCTTCCTTCCCAGATCTTATTTTTTTTAATCTAAAATTTTGTCTATGGTTTCTAGAATAGCAGAGCCTATGCAATAGTTCTTCCAGAATTTATGTTTTCTCTAATACAGGCATCAACTTGCATCAGTATTGAATTTAACTAGTGACTCCTTCAAGCAAAAATTTAAACATATTACTCCTAGGAAAGTAACATGTGAGTTTCCAGGGTCTCAGTTTGAACTATAGTTTTTCCTAACTTTCTCATAAAATTCCACTGCAAAAAATTACTTCTTTGTCACACATTTTGCTGCTGGGTTTCTTAGGAACCTGACCTGGAGGTTTCCCTGGTTATTCTCACAAGCCCTCCATAACCCACTATTACTCTATGTTATATCACTGGGTCTCAAACTTGAGTGCACTTCTGAATCACCTTGAGGGTTTGTTAGGATTTGTGTATATCATTATACAACCCTTACGAATATCCTATGAGAGAGATCCAATCCATGTTTTGTAGGTGAGAAACTTGAGACTTACAGGAAGGATCTTGTCTAAGGTCTCAAACTACTAAATAGCAGCAAAACAGAGATTTGTACTGGTTAGACTCCTAACCCGAACCTTTAATCTTTTTTTCTGGGAGCATCACAGCAATGCCCCTGACCACCCTATCTGTCCTCCGGCTCTGCTTTTAGACTTACCTAGTGTTCTTATACGGCAAGAGCCGAAACACGTGGAGCAGATTTCGGGCCTCTCCGTCGCAGAGGCCATAGCAGAAGCCGGGCAATCGAAGGCCCTGGCTGGATTATGGAGTGCGAGGGAGATTTGACCGCAGTGCCAAGTAAGCAAATCCTGACACCTGTGTGTTTTGTGGCCACGGGGACCTGTTTTCCGTATTTTTTTGAACATGAGAAGTAGGTCCTATAGCTATGTACTTAATCTTCTGTAATCTAACAATTTCAGCTAAAATTTTTCTTTTTTCCCTAATTCTTCTTTTCTCTCCTAAAACAGAGAAAATAGTCAATTGTAATAACTAGGCATTTAAATTATTTGAATCCAAAAATATTCTGTTTTCCCTGCTTGAATCTTTATCATTTAAATTACTCTTACTTTGCCTTAATGATTTTTCCCTCTGTCTGACTGAAGCTGGAATTATGAGTTTATTTACATCTCTAGCCATAAATATGTATGTGTTTCACAAAATCTTTATAAGATCAAGTTTCTAGTTTCTAGTTTAAAATAATAGGATTCAAAGCAACAATAGCCCTTCCCAAGTTTCAATAAATATAAAGGGTTAATAAGAAGGCAAAATTCAATATTCACATCCACGAACAAGACTAAAATCACACTTGCTTGTTTATCACATTAAAAATACCTTACAACTTGGAATCACATTTTGATTTTATTTATAAATCTTGAAGGGAGAAAGAACTGTAGTGTACTTGACCCATCTGTGAGGGTGCCGGGAAGGTTGATTTGTTTATAAACAGTAAGGATAATGCAGTAATAATGTTGAAATCAACACTGGCATTCCCTTTTACAATGTACTTTCACATATATTATCTGATCTGATCCTAATATAAAACTTGAGAACAGAGGTATAGAGAGAACCTGAGAATGGTAACATAACAGTCTTAAGATTCTAAAGCTAGTAATTAAGTACTCTGGTTTTCTTAATTTTTTTCTTACATTAGACTGTCTCCTTATTTTATTCTCTTATAAAAGTTCAAATAAGAGAGAATGATACTGGATAATGTAATGAATTATATTATGTAAATTTTATAAATAAATAATACATAAACTTTAAAACTTAGTCACTTTTTATATGGATTAGAATCCTAATATCTTGAGTACTTCTTTGCTCTCTGTTTAGCTATGACTTTATGTTCACATTAACAAACATAGAGTGGGGCAAAAGTAGGTTTATATTTGTTCCTATGGAAAATAATGCAATAACTAATAAATAATAATACAAGAATAAACTCTGTTTCACCTACTCACAACGATGAACATACTTTTGCCAAACTGTATTTTAAATAATGTTGATTTATTTTATGTGGTGAGCATTTTGGAACTTCTAGTTGGTCTCTATTGTAACTCCTTGCAAAACCAGCTGGTATATGAGGGGGGACCCCCAAAAACTTGAAATTATCTTCTGTAATACAGGCTTCCCCTGCTAGGTGAGTGTTCTAGGAACTCATTTGTATCAGTGCACCAGAGGGCATTGTTGTGAGAGGCTGTGTTCAACTTCAGTGATTTTTTTTTTAAGGCTCTTTCAACACGTTTGCCCATTTCATGGTGGGTGATTTACGAGCACACCTGCCCATGCTGCGCTGAGTGTTCAGCGGTTTTTGACTGTAAATGGCATGACCCCCAAGCCCCACCCTCCTTAGTCACCCAGTCTCGCCCTGAGCAGCTTTATCCCTCCTGGGTGGAAAGAGCTCCTCAAAGGGAAACGGTTTGCTGATGTGGAAGAGGTGAAACAAAAAATGGCAGAAGTACTAAAAGGCATCAAAACTGATGAGTTCAAAAACTGTTTTGAGCAGTGGAGAAAATGCCTCGGTGTGTATATTTCATCAAGTAGAGAATACTTTGAAGGTCACTGAAGCTTAAACATGTAAGAATAAATGCACAAATTTTATAAATAAATTCCATTGATTTGAGGTCCTCCCCTGTACATTGCGATCTGAAAAGTCTTTGAGTTCTAATTAGTACACATTGGTTGTGGTGCTATTAAGTCTAATTACAGATGATAAATTAGTTCTAGAACATTGGTTCTTTTTTTAAAAAAATGAGATATAAATTCCCATACTATAAAATTCACTCTTTTAAAATGTATAATTCAGTGTTTTTTAGTATTTTCACAAATTGTGCAACCAGTACCACCATCTAATTGAAGAACACTTTTATCACCCCAGTAAGACACCCTGTACCAGGTAGCCCTCCTGTGTATTATGAATAGATTCATAATGACTAATCTATTTCCATGTCTATGAATTTATTTTTTCTGAAAATTTCATATAAATAGTATCATTTACTATGTCTGGCTTTTTTAAATGAGCATAAGGTTCTCAAGGTTTATCCATGTTGTAATATGAATCAGTAGTTAATTGCTTTTTATACTGAATATATTCCATAGTTTATATGTAGTACATTTAGTTTATCTATAAATCATTTATGTACATTCAGGTCATTTCCATATTTTGGCTACTATGCGTAATGCTGCTATGAACATGTTTATTGAGAAGAATGGGTGATGTGTTCTATATGTGTCCATTAGGGTTATAGTGTTTTTCAGATATCCTATTTCTTTGATGATATTCTGTCTAATTGTTCTATCCATTGTTTAAAGTGAGGTTTAGATGTTTCCAACATTATTTTTGAATCATCTGCTCTTCCTTTCAATTCTGTCAATTTTTGCTTCATGTATTTTGGGATTCTGTTGTTAGAGGCACATATGTGTATAACTGGTATAAATTATTCATAGATTGACCATTTTATCACTATAAAATATCTTTGTCTCTACTAATATCTCTTGCCTTAAAGTCTATTTTATCTGATATTAGTGGCACTCTAGTTCTTCTTTCATTATTGCAAGGATTATATTTTCCATCACTATATTTTCAATATTTTGTATATTTAAAACTAGTGTTTCAGTTGTTTATAATATACAGTTGAATCGTGTTGTGTTCTTTTTCCATTTGCCAATCTCTGCTTTTAATTGAGTAGTTTGAACTATTTACATTTAGTCTAATTACTGTTTAGATAAGATTTATGTCTCCTATTTTATGGCATGTTTTCTATATGCTCTATGTATTTTTTATATTTCAGTTCTTCCATTCCTTTCCTCTTCTTTGGTGTTAAATAGATACTTCCGTTGTATCATTTTAATTGCCTTGATATTTATCTTATTATATATTTCATTCGTTAGTGGTTTTCCTGGGAATTATCATTAACTACTTTATTTATTACAATCTAATACAGACTAATAGCAATGACATGAATAATACATAAAAACTCAGCTCCTATATAACACTGTTTTCCTGCCTCCTTTATTCTGCTAATTTCACAAATAGAAATTAGCAAAATAAAGTTGTGGATCCATCTACTTAGAGTTATAATAATTGCATTATACAATTATATTTTAATTCATATAAGACACAAAATTTAAAAATGCATTTTTTAAATATTTACTTCTGTAGTGCCTATATAGTTACCTTTATTGTTACTTTCTATTTTGTTTCATTTGGATGTGAGTTACTGTTTGGTGTCTTTTCATTTTAGTTTTAAGACTCCCTTTCTTTTTATTTTTTGGAAAGTGGACCAATTACAAATAAATTATCTCAATTTTTAAGTCTGGAAATATCTCATTTTTTTTTCCTTTTTGAAAATTCGCTTCGATTGACAGTTTTTGTTTTAAGCACTTTAAATGTATCATGATGCTATCTTCTGACCTCCATAATTCATTTTTTTTAAGGTTGTTGCAATGCTGGGGAGAAGTAGTAGGGAGATGGGATTAGGTGTGTGAAAATACCGCAAATCTCACTGTTCTTACTAAGATTTGGTGGTTTTTCTCATGTAAAATCATCTTTTTTGGAGAAAAAAATTTAGTAGTATTTATTAATCTGTAAAAATTTTCTGTTTTGGTGTCAACATTGGGATATTATATTGTCAAAAATATGTATTTACTTAGAATTTGAAGTTATTGGCATATAGCACTTCATAATATTCTTATATAACATTTGGATATCTTTCACACATGTAGTTATTTTCCCATTTGTTTAATTAGAAATTAAATTAGAATCTTTGTACATTGCTAGTGAGTATATAAAATGATGCAGCAACTGTGGAAACAGTTTTTGGTTCCTCAATAAGCTAAACATATGATTACCAAATAAACCAGCAATTTCACTTTATGGTGTATACTCAAAAGAACTGAAAACCAAATTCAAGCAAAAACTTGTACAAAAATACTCATAGAAGCATTATTCACAGAAATAATTCAATGTCCATCAACTGATGAATGGATAAACAGAAGGTCCTATACCCAAAGAATAAAATATGTTTCCACCATAAAAGAAAGGAAGTGCATATACATGTTTTGATATGGATGAACCTTGAGACATTACGCTAAGGGGAAAAAGCCAGGCACAAGTGGCCAAAATGCTTCAGTGTATGAAATATTCAGGACAGGAACATCTATATAGAGAGAAGGTAATTAGTGATTTCCATGAGTTGGGAGATGAGGAGGATGGAGAAGGACTGTTTAGGGGTATGAGGTTTCCCTTTAAGGTGGTGAAAATATTCTGGAATTAATGGTGACAGTTGTACAACATTGCGAATACACACAATGTTTCTCTTGGTGAATTTCCTGTTAGATGTATTTTACCACACAGGAAAAAAAAAACTAAAATAAATTAAATAAATAAAAATATATGTATTTTTCTGACTCTACTCCAACTACTTTTTAGAAACCCCTGACCCTTTTCTAAAATACTTGCCAAATTATCATTGAGAGCCCTGGGTGAAGAAATGGGAGAAGGATAGTAGATTCTTTAGTGAACCCTATGGATTTATCCTCCTTAACAATTACCTAGTGTCATCATTTTCTTCTCTTTCTGCACTGACTAGCTGTGATAATGTCTCCTGGATTAACTAATGGAAAAAAACAGATTCATCAGAAATGCCCATTGAAGGTGATAATTCAAATGCTGAAGTCACTGATGTCCTTGCCAAGGCTTAGAGGCTGTCTTTTTTTGGACTGTCTTTTTTGTTGTTGTTTATTAATTCATTTATAATCCACCTCATTCCAAAACTGGCTTGAGTTGATTAATGCCTAAGTCAAGAGCATTGAAGTCCGTGCCCATTATTGCCAAAAGCTCCCTACCTAAATGTGCCTGATGCTTCACAGAGCAATTTCACAGGCGAATTTTAGTAAAATAACTACTTTAGTTTTTACTTGTTTTTTATGGGAGACCTAAGACCCAGACTTGAATCCCTAAGAAGTCTGAATATTGTATTTCATTGTGTAAACATACCACAGCTTTTTTTATTCCACTCAAGAAAGAAGTTTTACCTTTTACGACAGCATAGATGGATCTGGAGATTATTCTGCTAAGTGAAATAAGTCAGTCAGGGAAGGACAAATACCATAAGATTTCACTTATATGTGGAACATAATTAACAAAATAGAAACAGAGGTATGAATACATGGAATAGACTGACAGCTGTCAGAGGGGAGGCAGATAGGGATGAAAGAAAGGAAGAGATTAGCCAAATAATGTGTATGCATAACCCATAGACACAGACAACAGTGTGTTGATGGCCAGAGGAAGGGGGCAGGGGGTGGGTGGAAGTGGGAAAATGGGGGGGAATGGGGACATCTGCATAGTGTCAATAAAAATGAAGAAAAAGTAAAATAAAATAAAAATAAAAACTCTGGGTGTTGGAAGTATCTAGCTGTCCCTCCTGCTGGTGTACTGGGAGGACTTTCAATTTAAGAGCTACCAGCATATGGTCCATTGGACACAGGTAGGCATGATGTAAGATTGTGCCCTGATATTTTGTTCCCAGCCTGCCTGTCCTGATTGGAAGAGCTCCCCGTCTCCCTACTCTGCTTTGGATATCACAGAATATTGGTAAGCTACAAACAAAAGAAAGCTGTGGCCTTCAGAAGACACTTTCTAACATGTGTGCATGGAAAATCTAGTTGAGATTTCTTCTGAACCAGGGATAAAATAAAACATCTTTCTATGATAGTGCCATTGAAATAAACAACAAAGAATGCTCATGTTTAGCAACCTTTGAGTATGAATCTGAAGACATACAAATTTAATGGTTATTTTATAGGGATGAAAAATGTGGTTTCTTCCAAGGGTATATAGTAAATGAAAGAAGTTCTATGAAGATAAAATGGGTAAACAAACTGATATAAAAAGCTGATTTAAAAACAAAACTAGGTATTCTTACTCAGAAATTCTCTGAATTAAATAATTAAATAATATCATATTACAAAGATCAATGATATCATTTAATTGGGTTACATTTAAATCTCTAATACTTGAGGAGGAAATCCCTTCAATCTAGATATTATTTTTTAACTCTTCTACCAAAAAGAAATAAATGTGTAATCTGTATATTATATATGCCGAGTGCCTGAGTGTATTTTCTATGAACATATAAGGAGATAATAATAGAGATATTTAACTTTACAAAATATTTGTTCAAATTGGGAAACATGTATGCTACTAATTTTCTACAATGCAGTTTTATTTGTTTAATTTTAGCACATTGGGAATATCTTTCTCATACTACCATGTTATTTTTTAAAATATGAGAATATCATTCTGTCATAATGAACCAGATAATATGTGAGGACAAAATGATATTTATTTGTTCAAGGCAATTACATTTTTCTAAAAAAGGGAAGATTTTATTTGACATTATAGAAAGTAATTTTATTAAGGGATTTAAGATTCAGAAAAAAGGTAATAAAAAAGAGTAGTTAAAAGGGAATCTCTAAAGGAGTTCCTATAAAACAAATTAAATTGAAATTTATTGACATTAAAATAAAAGAATGTAATTTTGATGGTGGGAGAATGTGAAAAAAAATCTAGCCAGATTAGGGGGTTATTCATATGAAGCAAAAAAGTAGGCTACAGTCATAATTATAACCTAGAATGAATATCTTTGTAGATAGCCTGATTCAAATATCATACAATCACACAGTAGTTGGGTGAAAATCTTACCTCAAATCCTCATCTGTAAAATGAAGACAAACATAGTGTATTTGGGGGAAAATTAAATTAAATAATGAGCGTAAACTAAGTCTTCAATAAAGAGTGACGATTATTGAAGGGCAGTATAGTTGAGTCTCATCATTCACAACAGTTTGGTTTTATATAACCGCTGTGAACAATGCATTAACAATGCTGAAACATTGTTCTGAAAAGAAAGAGAGTGTTAAGTTTCTGTGGACCTTTGGTCACAGTTTTGTCAACTAATCAATATATAATCTTGTTTTATGTGTGTTCTGTTTAAAGACACTTTATTTTTATACATATGGTTTATTCATTAACATTGAACTCACAGACAACTACTCTATAACTCATGCCTGAGTGCAGCTTATCTAATACATATATTTTCTCTCTAAAGCATATAACAGCGAACCTACTTACCCACTGGGACACTAGACAGCACTTTATCACTTCTGTTTGGGTACCATTTCAAACAGAGAAACAGCCCACAAAAATTATAAAATGCAAAATAACAGTCTATGAGAAGAGAACTTGCTTTCACTGTGAAAACTCAGACAAGATGGCGGAGTGTTGACTTGTTGGAATTCAGCTGGGAACAAGCGCATCTGTGACTCACGTGCTTTGCACACATCTGCAAATGCCCACAAAAGTGCAGGAGGTACCAATTTGGGAGATAAAAATAAATTTTAGCAAGTAGGATAATTTAATAATATGCAATCTAGGAATATTGAAGATTGACTGTATAATGTATCACTAAGGGTCATCAGGCTGGCCTCAGTACTCACCATCTGTTCTGACTTGGGCAAAGGATTTATCCTCTCAGTCTCAGTTTTCTCACATGTGACATAAAAATTATGATAGTTCTAACCTCTTGTATATATATAATGAAGATTAAATGACAAACTGCTTGTAAAGTGTTTACTTGGCATATGATAAATGATCAAAATTATAAATTACTAATGCAAGGAAGACTAAATATGGTAACATGAATTAACTTTAATGTATGTAAAATTTTCTTACTAACACTTCTCAAAATGCTGGGGGGGTACTATTTGAACAATTTACTTTTTTCATCATATTTTCTTTGCATAAGTAGAACCAATTTTAGTGACAGATATAAAGTGTGTTATATTCTAATATAAAATGATTTGGGTGAAGTGTTGTAAATCAATAAAGTCATTTTGAGAGTCTTAACTAAAGTATGCAGGTGCTAAGTTTTAAATGGGACCATGTGCTAGAATTTCAATTAATGCAAATGGAATAGAAAGTTGAGCTAAAAGTACTAATTTTATTTTCCTAGATTAAGCCAGGAAAAATGAGCTCATGTCTCTAAGGACCTGATCTTAATGCTGAAAGATAAATACACAGAAACATAGTCACCTGACTTAAAATTCATCCCTTTTGATATGCTTTAAAGTTTCTATATTAAATAAACATTAACTTTTGCTGGAAGTACTAACAAGGTATTTTCAAACTTTACCATCCATTTGTTCATAGATATATATAGATATATAGATATATATATGTATATATATATGTGTATATATATATGTGTATATATGTGTATATATAGATATATATATATACAATGCCTATGATAACAAAACAGAAAAAATGCAAAAAAACACATTATTAGTTATTAACCCAAGAATTCTTGCTCAAAAATAGAACTTGCTTAATTCATTGAAAGGACACTTGAATTATGTCTCACTTTATTTCAATTAGATATATTCAATACTCAGATTTTCACCAGATCATGCAAAATAGAATAATGAATGATAAAATTTGATGAAATCAGAAAAAGAGTAGAAATGAATAGGAAGTTTTTGTTTTTATGTGGTACATTGTGATTACAGACTGAGGCAGAGGTGAAAGTGCAAACATTTCCAGTTGAACATATTTCATTCTATTAAAATGTGTTATTGAAATGACTTAGAAAAAATATACTAAATAGATATGGTTCTCAACCATTCTGCATTTCTTTGGGGAATTAAAAAATTGACTTTAAAAGCTAAAGAGCTTTCTCCCCACAGAAGTTCATTATGTATATAGCCAACTTTTAAAATGCACATATGCATTTTTTAAAATGGTAGTGGGTTTAAGGATGCACCCCCAAGATAATGTCTTTTCCAAAGATACAGAAAAAAAGTCACTTTTAGTTTCATTCAATTGATTTTCACAGATTAAGTTTCTAGAAAGAATTAAAAAAAACTTAAACATTTTTTAGGGAAGTCCAAGTACATGTTTATGTTTCTATAGCTTTTTGTAGCTTCACCTCCTCAACCCTTTTCCATAGACATTAACTGAAAGTGCTGCTTAGAAATAAACAAAGCAACCTCTACCTTTTGTAGCATTTTTGTACTGATAGAACCTTTTGAATTTTCACTAAATTGTGAAAGATGCTGCAGGGACTTCAGTGGAAAGTCTGTACATCCCATTGATTTCAGTAAGAAAGGCAAACAGGGTGAACTGAGAAGCAAAATAGCTTTAAAATAAGTAGGGAAATATCACTCAATCCTGTGATGTTTGATGAATACTACTTGAAGAAATTATTCACTTCTTTCATAAGCCCATGGTCTAAAGCAAAGTAGCATCATGATTTGGGTCAACAAATGTCCCATAAAACCACAACCTCTTCTCTTGCACATTTCACAGTTCATTGTGTTCCCTAGGCATATCATGGGGATTCATCTCAAGTGCCTTACAAAAACATCCAAAAACTGGAACCATTCACTTTTCATAGATCCATTAGTCACATCACTTGGCTTTAATAGAAATACATAATTATGGTTGACAATACTATCTAGCCCACTATGATCTAGAGTTTCAACCAGACATCCTTTGGTGCTTATCTTTGGCATCCATTGTCCAGAAGCTGCATCTAATGCCTAGCTTGGTCATGTAGAGAATGTAAATTTAAAGAGCCATTTTCATTTACAGCAAACAGACCCAGCTGGGAACACAGGTGGTTACTGGTAAGGCAAAGCAAAATTTCCTGCTACCTGGAAGGGTCTAATTATAAAACCACCTAGGCAAGCTTTCAAATTCTATACATAATCTAGCTATCTTTCAATGTGGGTCTAACTTAAAAAGAGAGAAAAGAGTGAAATTATCTGAATCACATAGTACAAAATTTGTTAGCAGTATGTGTAAAGTGCGTCTGTGTGTGTGTGTGTGTGTGTGTGTGTGTGTGTGTTAATTGAAGTTGCCTTTGCTTCTTAACATAGTTTGCTGGCTTCTCTATGCACAAACTTAAAATCTATAGTTTGGAATAATCCAAGCTAACAGAAATGTGAATTATAGCACTTTTGTACTTCTATCCCAGCGTCCTTCACTAAAGAATAAACAAGATCAACAAGAATAGTGTATGAAAACAAAGTCTAGAAATTTGAATATAATAGCAAAGTTTCATAATAGTCAAGGGAGATAAATGCATTTACATATAAAATAAAATGTTTGTGGCATTCCCTAACATTTTAGCAAATTATGACAGAAAATTCATGATCACTATAGTATGTTTTTCATGGTTGTCCTTTCATTAAGTTGACCTTGTAAAATAAAGTAATCTTTATTTTACATGACTTGATCCAATGTCCTAACTGCTTGGTATCTACTCATTGTGCATCAGAGACCTACATGAGTCCAGGGCCCCTCAGACTGCAGAGAGGCACCAAATGAGTGAGAACTACATAGCATTTTATTCCCTCCACTGGCCATCTCATCTAATCTTACTAACTTTCAGAAGCACACCCAGAGTTCCTGAGATAAGTGTACTATAAATGTGAAATATTTGTCCATTAGTTACTATCTGAAAGATGATAGAATTCTAAAGGATTCTACATTTTGGTCTCTGTGTATGTGTCAGTGCATCACAATAAACAAGCAGGCGTTTTACAGATACTACTTAAATTTGAAGTTGGACTCCTTTCATTTTATGATCTATCCCATGCTAGGTCACCCATGAAGACTCATCTACTTCATAAGTAAGCCGTGGCAGATAATGATGATGGTGGGACTTGAGAAGTCATAGTTTATAAGAGCATAAGTTGGATTTGAGGTTTTAATTTTTAATTTATATTAGTTTCTTTCTGCTTATATAATATTTTGCTTCTTTGCATGGAAAAAATAGATTTTACATTATTGCTAAGCTCTCACAAAAATATTTAATGAAATGAGCATAATAAGATTGGATCTAAATTTTATCTAACACATATTTGAGAAAATCAGGTAACTAAAAAATTATAGGAGGCAACATTTCCTCCAGTTGTTGAGCATTTTCTAACAATATGATCTGTAATTCCTCCCTTTATACTTTTTCATATTTATACTTATACATGGCACCATTGCCATTAAGGCCATATTCTGTGGTTAAATAGCCCTTCCTGCTTTATAGTGGTGATTAATGTTCGAATACCTCCTCCAACAAAATAATGTTAGTTTGTTAGTAGAACATGTATTTCCAAAAGACCCTAAATGAATGAGCACAAATATAGTGCTCTTCAAAGAAACTTCCTCAGGGAAGTAATGAAGGAGTCACAGGAGGAAACAGAAGGGAAGAGAATAATGTTTTTAATGGTTAGAATTTATAAAGTATGTATCAAGCGTTTGGCACTATTCTATGTAATATTACATTCATTTTCTCATACAATACTCACGAAGATCCTATGAGGTATGATTTTCCAGATAAGGAATTTGGCCGGCAGTAAAACTGAACTTCCCTACTAAATTTTCTGTTAGGTTATGCTTCTGAAATGATTTATCCTAGAATTCTTTATAGTAGGGTTGATATCAACTCAGAAAGAAGAGGCTCTAAAACAGGGGATATTAGCCTTAGAATTTTCTGGTGAAAGATCTGTGTAGGATTCGGTGATTAATGAATCCAGTAGAACATTGCCCAAAGTAGTGTGAGTGAACACATAGATTTTTCTCACAATTATATCCATAGCTTCTGTGAGATACACACATACACACAAAACCCCAGAGTAATAAAACCACCAACAACCAAGTTTTAGGACCAAATGTTTTAAAGGGTGACCTTAACAAAAATGGTGGAGTGAGGACATCTGAAAGTTCCCCCTCCATAAATACAATGAAATAACTGGATAAACGATCAGAATCATTTTGGGGCCCTAGAAATTAACCAAAAGTTCTACCAAACTTGCAAGGAATATGTGTCTATTTTACACAATTTATTTCTTATAGAAGAAAAGAAACAAAGATATGCAACCATGTTTTAATGGGAGTGTAACTTGAATATCTCGATCAGTCAGAATAAAGTGGTTGGTGCACTGGGGAATTGAGGAGATTGGCCTACAGGGAGAATTTGAAGGAATGATTTGCAAAATTCAGAGTGGAGCTGGGAACTTTGGTAGAAGAATGCAACAAACTGCAATCAACTAGAAAGGAAATTGGGGGAGGAAATATCCACACTTCACATATCTCTGACTCTTAAATCTCCTGTCAGAGAACAACTGTACCAGATAGAAGGTGGAGAACAAAGGAGTTCATTCAATTACATTCCATGATATAGAGAAAGGAGAAGAATGGAGAATAAATTCAGAAGAGCAAATGAAAAAATATCCAGGAGAATATCAAAACTAGATGAAGATCTTATAAAAATGACTGTATAAGCCAATTTCTCTTTCGGGCATAGATGAAAATTTTCTTTGTTAGTTAGCCAACAAAATTCAGCAGCATGAATCAAAAAGGATTTATCTCAGGAATACAAAGATGGTCAACATCAGAAAATGTAGTAGCATGATTTATAACATTAAATGGATACATAAAACAATCACATGATCTCAATATACACAGAAAAACCTTTTGGTAATGCTCATAATCTATATGAAATTTTTAAAAAATTTCCTACTTTTTAAATGTTTATTTATTACAGTTGTCCCAATTTTTTTCCCATTTTCCCCTCTCTATCCAGCCCTCTCCTCCTCTCTCCCACAGTCAATCCTCTCTGTGTCGTCCATATCCATAAGTAATTTATACATGGTCTTTGACTAATTCTTTCCTCTTCTATCATTCATTCCCTCCCTCCTTCCCTCCTACAGCTATCAGTCTGTTACATATTCCTATGCCTCTGGTTCTATTTTTCTTGTTAGTTTATTTTGTTCATTAGATTCCAGTTATAAGTGAAGTGATATGGTTGGTATTTGTCTTTCACCAACTGGCTTATTTTGCTTAGCATAATAGTCTCCAGTTCTATTCATGCTGTCACAAAAGGTAGGACTTCCTTCTTTCTTACTGCTGCAGAGTATTCCATTATGTAAGTGTTCCACAGTTTTTTAATCCACTCATCTACTGATGGGCACTTAGGCTGTTCCCATTACTTGGCTATTGTAAATAGCACTGCTATGAATAAAGGGGTGCATAAGTTCTTTTGAATTGGTGTTTCAGGATTCTTAGGATATATTCCCAACAGTGTAATCTCTGGGTCATAAAGCAGTCCCATTTTTAAGATTTTGAGGAAATCCCATACTGTTTTCCACAGAGGCTGCACCAGTCTGCATTCCCACCAGCAGTGCATTAGGATTCCCTTTCCTCTACATCCTTGCCTACCCTTGTTTGTTGTTTTATTAATGATAGCCATTCTGACAGGTGTGAGGTGATATCTCATTGTGATTTTAATTTGCAGCTCTCTGATGGCTAATGATGTTGAGCATTTTTTCATATGTCTATGGGCCAGAAGTATCTGTTCAATTTGCTAATTTTTTAGTTGGGTTATTTGTCTTCCTGGTGTTGAGTCAAATGAGTTCTTTATATACATTGGATATTAAACCCCTGTCCCATGTTTCATTGGTAAATATGTAAAAAAAGTAGGCTCCCTTTTCACTTTGATGGTGGTTTCTTCAATGTGCAGAAACTTTTCATTTGATGTAGTCCCATTTGTTTATTTTTCTTTTATTTCCCATATCCTATGAGATGTATCAGCAAAAATATTGCTATGTGGGATGTCTGAAATTTTACTGCCTAAGATTTCTGTTAGTACTTTTATGGCATCATAACATATTTAAATCTTTTATCCATTTTGAGTTTATTCTGGTGTATGGTATAGGTTGGTGGTCGAGTTTCATTTTTTTGTATGTATCAGTCCAGTTATACCAGTGCCATTTATTGAAGAGACTGTTTTTGTCCCATTGTATTCTCATGCCCCCATTGTCAAATATTAATTGACCATAGAGGCATGGGTTTATTTCTGAGCTCTCTATTCTGTTCCATTGATCTATGTGTCTATTCTTATGCCAGTACAAGACTGTTTTGATTACAGTGGCCTTGTAGTATACATTAATATCAGGAATTGTGATCCCTCCAACTTTGTTCTTCCTTCTCAGGATTGCTAAGGCTATTTGGGGTCCTTTTTGGTTCCATATAAATTTTTGCAATATTTTTCCTAGATCTGTGAAATATGCAATTGGCATTTTAATAGTAATTGCATTGAATCTATAGATTGCTTTGGGTAGTATGGGCATTTTAATGATGTTAATTCTTCCAATCCATGAACACAGTATATGCTTCCGTTTATTTTTATCTCCCTCAATTTCTTTCTTCAGTATTCTATAGTTTTCTGAGTACAGGCATTTTACCTCTTTGGTTAAATTTATTTCTATGTACTTTATTTTTCTTGTTTCTATAGTAAATGGAATGATAATTTATTGTAGGTATACACAATGTTATTTATTTCTGAATATTGACTTTGTATCCTTCTATTTTGCCAAATTCACTTATTAAATCAAGTAGTTTTTTGTTGATGACTATATGGTTTTCTATAAACACTATCATGTCATCTGTGAATAATGATAGTTTTACTTCTTTCCACTTTGGATTTTTTTAAATTTATTTTTCTTGTCTAATCACTGTGGTTAGAACTTCCAGTACTATGTGGTACCATGAATAAGAGTGGTGAAAGTGGACACCTTTGTCTTGTTCCTGTTCTTAAGGGAAACACTTTTAGTTTTTGTCCATTGAGTATGATGTTTCACCTATGAGTAGGTGTTTCATATATGGCCTTTATTATGTTGAGGTATGCCCCCTCTATTCCCACTTTACTGAGAGTTTTTATCATAAATGGGTGCTTGATTTTATCAAATGCTTTTTTAGTACTTATTAATATGATCATGTGATGTTTGTCTTTCATTTTGTTTATGTGATGTATTATGTTTATTAATTGTGAAAGTTATACCATTCTTGCATCCTTGGCATAAATCCCAATTGATCATGGTGTATGATGTTTCATGTATTGCTGGATCTGGATTACCAGTATTTTCTTGAGGATTTTAGCAACTATGTTCATCAGAGTAATTGCCCCGTAATTTTCTTTCTTAGCGTCTTTACCTGATTTTGGAATTAGGATAATATTGACCTCATGAAGATTATGGGAGTCTTCCCTCTTCTTGAATTTTTCGGAATGGTTTGAGAAGGATAGGTGTTCTTTGAATGTTTGGTAAAATTTACCTGTAAAGGCAAATCTTGATTATTTGCTTCTTTCTACTTGATCTGGGCTTTCTGATATTGTCCCTCTCATTCTTTTAGGTGTAGAGTTAGGTTGTTTATTTGAGATCTTTCTATCTTCTTTAGGTAGGCCTATATTGCTATGAACTCCCCTCTCATGACTGCTTTTACTGTGTCCCATAGGTTTTGGATTGTTGTGTGTTCATTTTCATTTTTTTTCCTGATACCTTTTTATTTCTTTCTGGATCTTATTGTTAATCCATTCATTATCTAATAACATGTTATTCAGTCACCATGCATTTGAATGTTTTTGAGTATTTCCCTTGAGGTTGGTTTTTAGTTTCAAGCCCTTGTGATTCAAGAAAATGCTTGATATGATTTCAACTTTCTTGAATTTGTTGAGGCTTGCATTGTGTCTTATCATGTGGTCTATCTTTGAAACTGTTCCATGTGCATTTGAAAAGAATGTGTATTCTGCTTCTTTGGGATGATTATATATAAATCAAATATTTCAATGCCACAATATCCTTGTTGATTCTTTGTTTGAACGATCTATTCATCGTTGACAATGGGGTGTTAAAATATCCTGTAATGGCTGTATTGTTGTCGATCTCCTTCCTAGAGTCCACCAAGACTTTCCTTATTTATTTAGATGATCCTATGTTGGGTGCATATATGTTTACAAGGATATCCTCTTGTTCAACAACTCCCTTAAGTATTATGTATTGACTTCTTTTTTCCTTGTTATGGCCTTTGTTTTTAAGTCTATTTTGTCTGATATAAGTATTGCTGCCCTAGCTCTTTTTTTATGTGCATTTTCTTGGAATATTTTTTTCTATCTCTTCATTTTCAGATTGTATAGATCTTTTGTTCTGAGGTGGATTCCTGGTAGACAGCATATATATGGATCATGTTTTGTTTTTTTTAAATAAAAAAATTATTGATTTTTAGAAAGAGAGAAACATCAATTTGTTGTTCCACTTACTGATGCATTCATTGGTTGATTCTTGCATGTGCCCTGACTGAAGATTGGACCCGTAACCCTGGCATATTGGGACAATGCTCTAGCCAACTGAGCTGCCTGGACAGAGCATGTGGATCATGTTTTCTAATCCATTCAACTAACCTATACCTTTTGATTGGAGTATTTACTCCATTTACATTTAAAGTCGTTATTGATAAGCACTTGTTCTTTGCCATTTTTCCCTTTGTACCTGCATTCCTCTCTCTGTTTCTCTCTCTCTCTCTCTCTGTTACTTCTTCTTGAAGAAGTTCCTTTAGCATCCCTTGCAATTTGGGTTTTGTAGAGATGTACCCTTTTAGTCTTTTGTCTGAGAAGCTTCCAAACTTCATATCAGCTAAGATTCCATTGATCATTCAGCTTATTTGTTGGAAAAACAGCTGAGAATCAGAGTTGGGGGCAAGAACAAGTGGATTCAGTTTTCACCTACTCAACCATTATCCCCTCCTCCTCCCATCTGAAAAAATTTGAAAAAGCTCTTTAAAAAGTAGGAATAAAAGGAAACTTCCTTAATCAGATAAAATCTATCTTTCCCCATCTCTACTGACACCATCCTCAACTGCAATATAAACAAAATAAGCAAATTAATGACCACAAAGCAATAACAAGTGTTATACTTAATTAAAAGATTTCAGAAACTTCCTTCTAATACTAGGATTTAGTCAAAACTCTGATATACTGCTGTTTAACACAGCACTGGAAGTTTTGTCCAATTAAATACAAAGCAAAAAAGCATGTATGTGAATTAAAATGAAGAAGATAAATGCTCAGTACTTGTAATTAATTGATCATTGGAGAACCCTATAAAATCAGGAGACAAACTATTAGAACTTTTAAGACATTGCAACAAAATCAATATGCAAAAATCAATAGCATTTCTTTGCAACAGAAATAACATTTAGAAACTGAAATAGAGCCCTGGTTGAGTGGCTCAGTTTGCTATATGGTTATCCCATGCACCAAAATGTTTCAGACTCAATCCACAGTGGAGGCACATATTTACATTATGGGTTCTATCCCTGAGGCAACCAATTGATCTCCCTCTCCCCCTTCTCTCTCTCTCTAAAATCAAAAACATATTCTCAGGTGAGCATTAAAAAATAAATTGAAATAGAAAACAATACTGTTTATAATCACAATAAAGTCTATAAAGCTTTTGCAAATTAACCACTCAATTCCTGAAATAAGAAAGTTTAGAATCTGTTCCCAATGTCTTGTTTTCTGTTACTCCCTACATCTAACAGTTATCTGAAATGTTTTCCAAGTCTGTGTACTTCTCTTTGTCTGCATTGCTATCACCTTTATTGAAAAAAGCATCATGTCTAGATTTCTGCTCAGTATAGTCACCATAGTCTATATTAGTAGGCAGTTGGCAGACTGGAGGTAATATTTGCAATATTAAAAAGATAAACTGTTTTTTTGTTATGTACTATATGGTATGGTGACCATTTTGGTGCTTGAGCCAAATCAGTTCCGAGTCAATGCTTTTGTGGTTTTGTCTGTGCACTGGAATTTTCAACACCCTCCCAACCCAGGGGAGCCCAGTGTGTTGCCAACACACAAAATTTTAATTTTAGAATAGCTTTATATTTACCCAAAGTTGCCAGGATAGTACAGAGAGTTTATATATACACTGTAGACAATTACCCATATTGTTAATATCTTATATTGGTGGTTCCTTTATCACAGTTAATGAACGTATACTGATCTAATATTATTAACTAAAGTGTATACCTTGTTTAGATTGCCTTATTTTTTATCTGTTGTCCTTTTTCTGTTTCAGAATACTGAAAATATTATTAATAAAATTATAAATGAAAACATTGGATGGCACTTTACACTCGTATAATTGGCAAACATGAGACCATTGCATAAATCAGTGGCTGTTAAAGATGGCAGGAAATGGGGATCTTATGCTCTACTTTGGAAAGTAATTAACAAAGTCCCTTTGAGAGAACAAACTGGCAGCATTTTAGTAAATTTGAGCAAGTACCTAATCACTCTGGGACATGCATAGTCAAGAGGCTTATCTTCAGGTACGCAAAAAGCATTTAGAATATCTACTGTAGATATAAGGTATATCTACAGTAGGTATACCTTATAAGGTATAAGTTGGTATGTAGGTATAAGTTGGAAGCAACCTACATGTTTATCATATATAAATGGGTAAATAACATGTAGTTACACATCTCATAGAATATTAATTAGAAGAAAAAAACTAGATTTACATATAGCAACATATACTGTATATCAGAAAAAAAATGTTGACTGGGAAAACTAAGGAATAGGACATAATATCAAGCATAATGCCATTTATATAACGTTAAAGTATATATGAAAAACTATACTATTTTTACATATATGCATGAAAATAAGTGAATATATAGAAATCAACCTAAGGCTACATGTGAGGGCTGAACTCTGGCACTTAAAGAGTAGAGTTAACTTGGATAGAAGGTACAGAGGAGAGACAGGTAAACAATAATACATTTTTAATAAGAAGAATATAATCTACTGATGTTTTGTTATAAATTGAAAAGTAAGGTCAACTCAGCTCATCAGGATCCAAAGAGCCCTAACAACACCTCAGTCAAAGCCAAGCAACCAATCATCGTGACCAGCAGCAGCAAAGTTGTAAGGTATAAATAAAACTATCTATTATGTTGTTCATTGGCAACATTTATGTTAATGATTTAATAATACAATTTAACAATTCCATAAATATTTTTGAGCTTTCAAAGTATTGTGTTGGGCTCAATTGAGTACTACCCAAAGTGTATTTAAATCGAATTTAGTAGTTTTCTAAATAGTTTTATCACATCAGTATGTGAATCAGTGTGACATATATAGAATTTCTGAAACACATTATAAGCATATTATTTTTGTGTTGTTCCTTGTTATTTTAATATAATTTTACTTTTATTTTTAAATTTACTTATCATAGACTAAAGCCATCAATTTAAAATCCCTAGGGAAAGCCCATTATTATATGTTCCATTTGGTTTCTAATATTTGATTGTCTTTTAAAACAATTTGGTATTATTTATAGTATCCTCATCTGTGAAGAATAACTAGAAACAATTTTCTGTAGATACTGCTAAAATTTGAACTTGCTCTCTCTTTTCATTTTCATTCTCAGTGCAACTTGTCAGATTCAACATTATTCCTAGACTTGAAGCTATTATTAATTTATCATTATCATGCAGCTTCTCTTTTATCTGCAAAAACTTATAGTGCTAAAGATCTCTCCTTGAATGAACTAGCTCTACATTCTATTACTACAATAAGATAAAGTCAAAAAACAGGCAAAAATAATCCCTCAACATTGATTTGTATTTTATAACTTATACAACCTTCCTCTAGTGTAATATTTAAACTTCTTTTGAACACAAAATATATTTTAAAATCTGGCTTATTACTCTATATACTATTTCAGATAATAACATATTCTACGGGTCTTTTCATTAATCGTATGTTGTGATATTCTTCATTTTCTTGTACAACAATATCATAATTTATTATGATGTGAATGTATTATTATTTATTCAACCAGTCACCAAATAATGAACATTTAGAAGGAACAAGTGCTCAGGATATCTTTCCTAACTTCCAGGTATTATAGCTCCCTTTTCTATGGTCTTTGTGAACTGTTCATACATAATGCCAAGGATATTCTATCTGGACGCCCTTTTTTAACTTTCTGGAACTTTCTTTTTATTTGTATCAGTTGTCCCTATTCTGCTAATTTTGACTGTTCTAAGTAGGTTCTCTTTTCATCCTGAAGAGGGAAGCACCAGCCTACTCTCCCTCCTCTAAACCTCACTGTAGGCACCAGGCACTCATCTGGAACTTGTAGAATGAGGAAAACCTGCCTTCTTTCAGCGTTTCCTAAGGCCTGCTGTGCTTCCCAGGCGCATCTGTGAGGATATGGGTTTTTTCCTGTTCTGGCATCTGTGAGATGCCTCATTAGTGCCCTCTGTCACAAATGCTGGTAATACACAGACTGTACAGCTACAGACTTTGTCATCAGATGCAGCAAATAAAAAAAAGACTTGCCGTGTTAGTCAAATAAAAATTCAGGACTCCCAGTTCAATTTGAATTTTAGATGAACAATGCATAATTTTAGTACAATTATGTCTCATTTAATATTGGGGGTTTACTTGTACTAAAAGTTATTCAGATTTAATGAAATGTCTTATATCTATGTGGTAACCTAATCAGTTTCCTTTTATTTTTATGGATAGACTCAGGAAAATTTAAAAACAATGCCACCACAATGGTCATCAGTAAGGAATTTCAGTTTGTTTAATTATTATGATTTTTATTTTAGCTACATCTCTTAATTACTAAATGATCCTTTTTAAAAAAATTTATTCACTTTTCATTTATTTAAATTACATTATAGCATTAGTTATGTTCCTAGAAAGATACAGCTTCCTAATTTGACCTTTCTATACATGTCTAGGAATATGTATAACTAGAGATGTGTTGCTGATTGAATGTCTGTGTGTCCCCCAAATTCACATATGAGATTCTAATCCCCAGTGTGATGACAATAGGAGAGAGGGCCTTTGGGAAGTGAGGAGGTCATGACAGTGGAGCCCTCCTGAATGGATCAGTGCCCTTCTAAAAGTGGCCTCAGGGGGCTCTCTCCCCTCTTCCGTCCCAGAGGACACAGAGAAACATCTGTCTACAAACCAGGAGGCAGGACTGCATTGAGTTTGCTAGAACCTTGATTTCACACTTTCTAGCTCCAGAACTGTATTAAGTGTGTGTTGTTTCAACCAGCCCAGCCTATGGTTTTCTGTTATAGCAGCCTAAACTAAGAAAAGACACGTTAGCTTTATAATGACCTTGCTCTGCTTCACATGCGTGTGGTCAGGATATTGATTGTGTTGGTGGTAAAGCCTTTTGATAGGTCACTAATTTAGAGTAAAATGTAGTTCATTTTGAAGTGATCTTTCTAATTCAGTAAATCATATAATACTCTAAAGGAAGAATCGCATATGACCTCGAAAGGAGAAGATCGTAAGGTAACATTTAACAGACAAAAGATGACTCAGTGTTTAAGTGGGAAAGAACAAGAGTTCCAGATATATCAAGCAGAACTAATTATCCATTCATAAATGTTACAAGGGCAAGGGACCAAAGAGAAGAGGGGACATAGCATTTTCAATTCCTAAGAGAATAAATTATGAGTCCTAAATAAACAAGCAACAGATGCATAAATAGTTAATAAAATGGGGAAGGGGCTTTTAAAGGTCAAAATAAATTCCTGGGATTTTAATTTATATACACACACACAAGAGGAAATGTGTCCAAAAGAAAAAAAAAAAGAATCTTTTAGACAAAAAGGGCTAAGAACCAGACAATCTCCCCCACTCTTCAAAAATAACAATCATCTCCCATATTTAGGTTGAATGTAAAAGAGTATTTAAGAATAGAATTTAGAAGAATGCTCTTATTCCAGTATACCTGAATACACTAAACCATACCTCTCTGTATTACAGAAACAGTCAATACAAACAAGAACTAAGATTATAGCCAAAAAGGCCATAGAAACAATGAACAACAAGAAAAAAGTGTACAGAAACAACTTCACATGAGATGGTGTCTGTGATGGAAAAGTACCCATTATGTAGGCTAGAAAATAGTATGATTTGAAGGTTTTTGAAGGGAGAAAACAAGGGAAATATATGAGACTAATAATGCTGTAAAATTTTAATGAAGAAGGAAAGAATTTCAAATCATTAAGGCACTTTTTAGCTAACTACCAGCCCACGATGAGCCTTACTACCACAGAAGACCAAGAAGGAATGTGAAGGCACTTGTTTGAGGACTTTGACCTTTACAGTTAGCTCTTTTTAGTATGCTTATATACTGCAAAAGTAAACCATACCAATTAACACACACTATTCTATAAAATGACAATTTTATTCTGTAGTTTAAATATAAGTTTTGACATTTTGGATCTCAACTGGAATAGAGAATGCAGAGAGAATTTTTTCTCTAATAGCGAAGAGTCTTTCCTGGTCAGTTTTAGTGATAACTTAGGTAGGCTCTAGATATTTTCAAGGTTTTTGCAAACTCCTTTATTATTTTTAGAGAAAGCTAAAATAAATTATGGTAAACATTCCTTTCAGGAAGGGGAGGGTTTGCATACAAAATGTAATATTTTGGAATCCTCTAATGCCTTGTCCTTTTTGCCCCGGATTGCCAAAGGTGATATTGAAAGAGAAGGACCACTACATGCTAAGCAAAATTCAGGTGCATTTAAAGTAGAAAGTTGAATTGTAAGTGACAAGAGGCAGATCATTATCCATCTAGAATTCTATTTTAAGAACAAGTTAAAACTCAACCTAAAAATAATCAAAGTGTCCCAGAGGAATGAAGACTACATAGATAAGGAATAGAAACTTAGATTTCAGATGAGAAAGTAAGGAGGTTATTTTGCTTTTGTTTTTGAAAAATATATTTTAATGATCAGTTGTGAGGGACAGTTCTGTAATAATCAATACACTTATAACAATAGGGTAAAATATTAGAACGCGCTGAGTGTTACGCCCAGAAGAACAGAAGAAATATGTACAACTTTGTTAGATTCGGCAAGAATGAGGAGAGCATAGAGAGGTACTGCCTGGTACAGTACCCACCAGCCCTATGTAGCTTTAAAGCCCCTGAAATGTGGCTCATTCAAATTGAGATGTACTGTAAACGTGAATTACAGGAAATCAAAAACAGTATGAACAAAATGTAAAAATCTCAACAATATTTTATATTGATTATATGTTAAAATGATAATGTTTTAGGTATACTGAGCTAAATAAAATACATTAATTAGTTAATTTTACCTGTGTGTAGTAGACTTTAACCGGGTTCAAAGAGAACCCTGGCCTTTGCTTTCAGCTCTAGGGAGGTAATCTTTAAGCCCTTGGAATGTCCTGTTCATATGACCATCTGTTTATCTGGAAGTCTTGGGCTCCAGCAGACAGCCTAATAGTGTGAATTATGAAAGGAGCCCAGAATGACATGGCATCAGCTCAAACTTGGGAGGAGCTGGTGACTGAGGCCGGCCATGTGGGCAGCCGACCATGTCAATGCAATGAAGCTCCAGTAGAAAGTCGGAGCCATGTCTCAAGTGAGCTTCCATGGTTGGCGATACTTAGAGTTTATTGTCACACAATGATACTGGGCAAGTTAGGACCGTCTATGACTCTCCTGGGAGAAAACACCTGGAGGGCCCATGTGTGAAGCTCTCCTAGCCTCTGCATTGCTCTTGACTCATTTTAACCTGTTCCCTTTCTCTGTCATAAACCCTAACCATGAGTGTAAATGTTTTCAGTGATTTCTATGAGTTCTTTTAGAAAAAATACAGAAATCGGAAATGACCTTATAGAGCCTGAACTTGCACTGGCGTCAGATGTGAGGGTGGTCTTGAAGGCCCTCAAACTCACAGCTGGTATTAGAAGTGAGGATGGTCTTCTGAACTGCTCCTGAAATTTAGCCCTCTTACCTTTGTTTAATGTGTCTACTAGAACTTGTAAAAGTATATGCATGTCACTTTTGTGACTTGCATTGTATTTGTTTTGTATGCTAAGGTAGAATCAATGTCTAGCAGGTAAAGGTGGAATAAGGCAGAATGAGGTACCACAGCTCAATGTAGGAAACGATCATTTAAATGGCAATTAGTCATTTAAATATATAAATTCATTTGGACTCTAATCACCTGGCTGGATTCTAATCACATGGTGAGAGGCATCATGCGTTTCATCCTCAGCAGGAGTGTGTGGCAGCAGTTGCCTGCCTAGAGCATGTTTGGCACAATGCTTACAATACTCTTTGAGAAAGGAGATTGACAGAAATCCTAGGCTGCAGTAATTGAATAGGAAATAACTAATTCAGAAAACACATTATGATTTTATTATTTGTTTTCCTTTACTGATAAAACAATTTGTATCTTGTCCTTACTCATGTTTTTCCTTTCAGGTATTTAAAACATATTCGATGTGTCCTTAGTAATCCTGGCCAAGCTCTATCAGGCATCAGGACAAAATTATTAGCTTGATATAGAACCTAAGGAAGAAATGTGGGGCAGGAAGCAGAAACCCATATCTTACATTAAGGGGATCAAGGTCTCTACTAAGACAGAGGATTTTAAGTACCAATGCAGGAAAAGTGACAAAACATCTAAAAACAGAAGCAGAGAATATGCTCAAGGTTCAAGATCTATAGAACAGTCAAGAGAGTTTTGCCCACATCTGAAATTATACATCATTAAAAAAAAGTATCTGGGTTCTTGTCCCATAGAACACACTTCATCAATATTTATGGAAAGAATAAGAAATGAAATAATAAATAAATGCACAGGAAGGAGCATTTACTCCTCTCTCATTAAGAATCCCTATCCAGTTGTCAGGCCTTGACATGCGTTATGTGCAGATTTAAGGTACAGGAGGGACAGGCTCCCACTTATTGATTGCTTAGAGTGTGCCGGGCATCATCCTGGCCACACCTACACCCTAATAAAGTTCAAGTAGCAAATATTAAAATTTCATTTTTACATGGTGATATTGAGGTTCCCATTCAATGAGTACGCATTCCAAATCGAATAATCCAGAAGCTGGACTGCTTTTTCCAAATGGCATGCAAATCTTAGGTTGATGGCAAATCCATGACTAATAAAGAAACGTAGTTATCCTGATCCCAAGACTAGTATACACATTTCCAGACACCGTTAATTTCATATAAGCAAGAAATATTGCAAAATAACATTTTGCTCTCTAATTCTGGTTACCTTAGGGGCCAAAGGGCAACATAAAACATTTGACTTGAAGAAGTTTTGCTTGGAAGTTGAAACAAACCTTAGTTTATTTGATTTAAAACCTGCTGGAAAGCTGATTGGGCCATTTCTTGGGCTATTTGGGTGATACCATTCCTTTCATGCATTTTATTTAAAGAGGATTAGTTCTACCTGTCTACCACGGCCAAATCTCTCATTAGTTTTCTTGATATCATCTTTCTTCAGGCTTTGTTCCCCTGGACAGCTTCTCTTGAACAGCCTCACTTTTCCATAAGTTGTTTCCTCCCAGCCTACAGGCAGCCATATTCCCCTGCCCCCGAGGTCTTTATTTTAACCCTGGCAGTATATTCTCAATTACTTTCTTTGCAGTCAAACTTTGTGAATGAGTCCTGCCTCTAGTCTTTTTCTAGACCGACTTTCTGTCCTTTACTAATCAGCTATTACTCCCACACTGAAGTAACACAGACATGGGTTCAAATCCAAATCCAAACTCCAATAGCTGTGTGATCTTGGGTGACTTGCTTACTGTTCATGAATCTCTAATTACTATTTTGTAAAACATGAATAATATTCCAACATCTCTTATAGAACTGTTTTTACTAAACTATACTTTAATGTTTTGCTCTTAGCACATGGGCAAGATAAGTAGATTTGCCACTAAGTTTAATCTGCTATAAAATTTATATCAGGTATATTATTTGTGCTATTACCATTATTATATACTCAAGCTGATTTACATATAGAAACATTTAACAAATCAATTTCCTTTCCCAAAGGGATTGGTAATTTCTTTGTCTTGTGGATAATTTGAGTCAGGTAACAAATCACCTTCTGGTTCCTCTATACCTAATTTTTATCTGTTTATATTTTTCTATAACTACCTTTTTGAATCAAGTGGGGATGAGTATTGTTAGATGAATAACTTAATAAATAGAGGAGAGGATATGTAGATCACTAAAACGGGCTTGTTACTAATTATTAATCTTGGTTTTGCTTATGCTGTAATTTAGACTTCAAATGCTACTCTTTGTCATCCAGGTCTATGAAAATTATGTTCTCTTTTAAAACCTGTCTATTTTAGCTACTACCTACTGCTTTTAGCAGTTTTTACTCCTTCACCCAGAAGTGTTTTCCCTCTCTTTTTCTGCTAACTCTCATATCACTTTATGTATTCTTCTGTTAAAACATTAACCTTACTTCTCTTTGTAATTTAATCTCTGGTTATTTATAGGTTTTTATAATTCTTCTTTCCCATGTTGTAAGCTTTTAAAAATAAGGGTATAAGTTCTATTTATTTTTATATGCCACCATGCACTTAGCAGAGTATGTAACTGATATTCAATAAGTACTCAATGAATTTTATTCAAATTAATTTACAATGAACTTAGATTTTAAAACTATTTCAAAATTTATTCAAACTCTGTGTATGACCCAAACATACAGACAACCTTTTCTTTTTTCTTTGTCTTTCTTTCTTTCTTTTTGGTCTTTTTTTTTTTTAAATAAACAGATGAAAGCAACTAACAGTTTCCTTTTATTTGATCAATTTCCCCAAGACTGGGCAGACAATTCAAACATTTTGTTTTCATGGGTAGCCATGCATTAAGCCATATTATATTTACTGTTTTTTCAATCTTGGAATAAATAAGTTACATGAGTAGTATAGAATAAATGAGAATGACATGGATAATAATGAGAAAACTGACCATAATGAGTGCTGCCAGACAGAGCCAGTGCTTTTTAGGGAGAAGAGTGAACTTAAGAACACAGAGATCGATATTTTTACCGTAGAGCTATAACTATTATGTGGAATGATCAGGGTAGCAAAAATTGTTGAAAACTGTGTAACGAGTACATTTTAAAGTGTTCACAGATGTATTTATGTTTACTAGGTCAGCATCTAAAGATGAAAAGCAATGATTTGAGGGAGAATGAAGACTTGCAGATGTTGTAAGGGGTGTTAAAAGAATGAAACAGAGAAGAACGTTCTGGATTAACTAGAGCAAAAGCAAATTGGCTGAAGCAATTTTTATTAGAGCAGAATAAATGATCAAAATGAAAAAAATGGAGATTTTTATTGGAAATGAAGGAGACGCCTGGCTGTCCTTTCATGTCTTTAAATACGCGTTTAAGATTTGAGACCACCATACTGCGGAGCCGGCTGCTTGCGCATATGCTTGTGCCTCTTTGAGTGTGTGTGTCCCCATATATCACAATAGGGATGCAAAGCCTGTAAAACACGTGCCATGGCGAAATGCGTTGGCTCTCTTTATCAAACTCTCTCTGTATAAATCTCAGAAGGGTATAATGAGTCTTGATTCTAACCACTTTTGTGGCAGATTGTACTTTACAGAAATGCCCACAACAACATTTTTTTTTATTCTGTTGCATTTTAAAAAATTTTTAAGGGTGACATTGGCTAATAAAATTATATAGGTTTCAAGTGCATAATTGTATGGTCCATCGTCTGTGTATTGCATTGTGTGTTTACCCCCCAAAGTCAAATCTTCTGTTACCATATATTTGACCCCCTTACCCTTTACAACCCTTCTCTCCCCTTTCCCTCTAAAACAATGTGTTCACCCTCACATGGTAACCCAGAATGTTTCCATTCTCCATTCAAGCAACAGAGCCCATGTTTCCTCCCTTTAAAACTGGGAGGTGCCTTTGTAGCTGTCTTTCTTAAGAGAATCTAATAGAAGTGACAGTGCTTTTTAGGGAGAAGAGTGAACTTACCCGTGACACTTTGCAACTTCTTGGGTTACGTTGTAAAACATGATACACCTTCTGCTTGGCTCTCTCTTCTTTGGGTTGTGTAACATTGGAGCTCTTAGTCATTATGATGGAAAGACCACATGTACAAACCACGTAGGAAGAAAGAGAGGGAAAGAGAGCAAAAAGCCACAATTTATTCCAGCCCTTCAGAAGTTTGAGTCTTCACAGCTCAGGAACCCAAAGATTCCAGCCCAGCCACTATCTGAATGTAACCTGTGAGAGACCTGTGCAAGAACCTCCCTGCTGGGCCCAGAACCACTGAGATAATGAAAAAGTGATTGTTGTATAAGGCACTAAGTTTGAGGGTGATTTGTTTTACAGCAATAGATAATCAGCACAATATTTCCCAAAGTACATTAGGATGTGTCCATTTGACCAGGCAGGAAAGTGAACAGAAAAAGATACTTGCTCTGGGTCACTTAGCAAATCTGGGTTGAGATTATAATTCAGAGGTTCTGTATCTTGTTCAGGTCAGTGATCTACTCTAGTTATGAAAGCAGAAAAAACACCCTAACATTTATTGGCATGAAAATTGATAACACAACTTACTTTAAAGCTACATTTTTAAAAAGCTATTTACTGAACCTGAATAACATAACATACTAAAATGGGTGTTCTTTAGTTGAATTTATATCTTATATTAGAATGCTCTCCCAGATGGAAGCATTGTGTTTTAACTGTATGTTTAAAGTCTGATTTGATGGATATACTTTTAAAGGAAAATCTGGAGATACACAAATATCAATATTTTCCTATTTCAGCAGCACATAGTAAAAATTAAACAGCACCATGAACACCTGCAAGCAATCTCCCTGTTGATTTATCACACTGTAGATAAAACTATTTGTCCATCATCATTTTCAACTTCCTGTGTGCAGAACACTGATTGGAAAATAAAATGACTGGAGAATAGGCCTTGTTTTCAAAGAGTTTTTTTTTTTTTTAATCTAAGTAAAGATGGAAAACAATCATATATGAAAGATAATTCAGATATAAACAGATTGTTCTTAGTACAAGCTATATTTAAGTGCTGAGAGAAACAAGAGTAAAGTAGTAGACAAAACTTTTTCTGAAAAATTATAAAGATTTACACATGCATGTTTAAAACTCTAGTTATGAACTACTGATTTTAAATATTTAAGCATTTAGTGATATGGTACCAGCTCTTTGTCTTTGTTACTAAAAACTACTATATGAAATTTCTAAATTTTGCAAGTTTTAAAAAAATTGGCTATTTGATATGGTTCAGCTTATCAATTTGGTGAAGTTACTGACTGTTGCAGGCTGAGACAATTAAGCCCTCCCAAGGTCCTTAGTCACTTGACTTCCACTTAAAAAAACCCAATGACAATAGAAGTATTATTGTTTGTAAATACATATTTTTATTTACATCAAACTATCAGCAGCCCCATCCATACCTTACATTCATAATAGTAGATTATCTGGAGACATTTATTTTAAAATATTGATTGCTTCTTTATAGATTTAAGATAGTTGTCGAGAATTTCACTAACTGCAAACTTTAGATTAAAGGATTAATTTCACTAACCCTGCTCACCCTGTGCACCCACTGAGGCAGGGTAAGCACCATAGGAGCAGTATAATATTTACAATAAGGCTATTTTGGCTTCATAGTGACTTCCTTTGAGGAACATCAATTGTCTTAGGGTCATTATCTAAATAATTTTAAGGACAAGAGTAGTAGATAGGACAAAAGCTTAAAAGTATAGAAAATGATCGAATTACTGCTGTGATCAGGGTTTTAATGATGGAGTCAAACTCTTCAATTAACAGTCTGTCACTGGTCCAAATAACAAAGTAAAAGAAAACCTATAATTTGAGGGCATTTCCAAGGGAAAGTTTGGTTTGGTTAGTGATCAGACATTAACATTACTATACCTTAAATTTTAAATTGTTTTTCTAACCAATGAAACTTTTTAAAATTATAGCATTAAATTGATATTTATATCATGCATAGAAGATTAACAGTTTTAGGCTCTTGGTTTTTATCACCTGAAATGGCTTAAAAACCATCCTGGATCAGAATATTATCCCCGTTCCCCAGACTACAGTTTTCCCCCAGATGTTCTAATGTTATGAGAAATTAGGTTGCCCTTTCCTCCAAGCTTTGTTTCGAGATGACAAGTTGGGCAGGATGAGATACTAGACCGCCTTTTCAAACATATCCTCAACACATATATTCCCACCTGCATACAATTAAATAGCCACCACCAAAAACATGATTTTTACATCATACAAGTTGATATGAGAATGGTTTACAAAGGATTTTATTCATAAACATCTGTTGATGACTTTGTATGTGCCAGGCATTATATATTAAGTGCTCAGATATATTGAATCATAATCTATTCAGGTTTACATTAATTTCTTTGGGTATTTAATGTCATAGATTTTTACCAAGTATCACCCTAACCTTTAATAGTGCTTCTATAATCATCATAATGTAGAACAAGAACTCGTATCACATTATATTAAGATATTTAAATTGCTTGAATATGCCATGTAACAATGCACATCAAGCACTGCTAAATACCTGGGTTTCCAAAATACCTCGTTTGCAAAGGTTTCCAATTCATAGCATCATTGAAATTCTCAAAACTGGTATGCGATATTTTGAGGTGAACTAGATTCTACAGCAACTGTTGAATTTATAGAAGGTCATTTCTGTCTTATATTCAGTCTTATTTCTACTTATTTCAACTAATGTTGGTCTGGCAGCCAACATTTTACTTCTTACTTTGCAAGAAGCAGTAGGCCCTTGCTTTGGCCCACTTTTCACAAGAATGAAAAGCAACCTCACTCACATTTCACCATTATAGGAAGTGCAATGCATGTAAAAGGGAAACAAACCAAAATTCTTTCACTAATAGTGTATATGTTATTTTCTTTCTTCTTTTTAAAGCTTTCCTTCACTTTTTTGGGGGGGGATGAGGCTAGAGGAATGTTTCAAGTCTCCATTCCACGTGTTAATGATTCTATTCAAGTGTTAAATTCCAGTCTCTTCTCATTACAAGTCCTGTAATAAATCTTTTAAAAGACATGTTATCTTACCTAATTCTCGAAACAATTAGGTATTTAAGAGTCACAAACTCAAGAGCTGGGCTGCACAAAACAATAGCTACTAGTCACATGTGGCTAATGAGCACATGAAATATGGCTAGACCAAGCTGAGATGTGTTATAAGTGTAAAATACATGATCTAGTATGAAAAAAATCTAAATTACATCATTAATGCATTTTCATATTGATTACATGTTAAAATATTTTGGATGGGCTAAATAAAATATACTATAAAAATAAAGTTATACTTATTTCATTTTTATATTTTTAATGTGGATATTAGAAACTTTAATTTTAGATATGTGGTTCACACATTTTTACAGGACACCACTGCTCTAAAAACTGCAAAGCTTCTTATATAGAAAAAATTTCAGGTTATTTGTTTAGAATTATAAATACTTGAGGGTGTGTGCGTATGTGTGTATTTGTAATACTTTCAACTGTCTTGTTCAAGATAAATAGTTACCAGATGGGTTTCTGAAAATTAAAAGTGCAGTTGACCTTGTACACAAGCAAAATAAAGAGGTAATTAGACCACAGTCCAAAGACCGAACAAAATAAAAGGAAAACAGGACCAAGGTAAATTATATCAGTGAAATTATATCAGTGTCTAGGATGATGAAGGGCAATGAGAGACAGCCAGCGATGGCTACAGGGAAGGACATGCTGGGGGTAGTATGGAGATGTTCATGATAGTGGGATAATCCTACCTCAAACCCTTGGGGGGAGACAACTGGAAGGAAGGTAGGTAGAACTACTATAATCAGTCACATGCTTATGGATCTTGGATCCATCTACTTAGGATGTGGCCCTGCTCTCATCCCCTGGAAGAACGGTGTTGAAGAGAAGTAATAAATATAGTACACTCCATCAAACTTGAATGGTGCTGTTACAGTGACATCATCCCAGTGAGAAGTCTGTGGCCTCTATTATTTCCACTGTATCCACAAGGAAACGGGTTCAGAGAGATTAGGAAAATTTCAAATCACAAAGCTAGTAAAAGACAGATTTTAACAAATTTCTTTACCTGAGTCTAAATCTCTTTACCTTCTGCATTCTTCCTTCCTTAATCAAACATGGTAGTCTTTTAAGTAACTCTCAGCCTAGTGAAAAAATATTAAATGTATTATAAATTACAAATTACTTGTTAAAATCTGTACTCAGCATATCTTTTTTAGGGAGCTGGTGGTGCTTGGAGACACACAGGTATGACTGTGTTATTTTGAAGTGTTTTAGGAATGTAGAGTAATCTATTACACTTCGTAGTCAGAGAAAATTGATTATAGTATTTGGTATTAATTACTAAGTTCACCAAAAATGATTGTCTTAATAGTGTCTCTTTGTTGCTTTCCCTTCTCTTTTAGACCTGAGTTTTAATTAATTTTTAATTAAATTTATTGAAGTTACATTCATTAATAAAACTAAGTAGTTTTTAACTGTGTAATTCTGTGATACATCATCTGTGTGTTGCATTGTGTGCCCACCACCCAAAGTCATATCTTCTCCCAACACCATATATTTGACGCCATTTTACACTTTTACTACCACCCAACCCCCTTTCCTTTCATAACTACCATACTGTTGTCTGTGTCTATGAGTTTTTGTTTGTTTGTTTCTCTTGTTTGCTCATTTGTTGCTTTCAGTTTTTTATGCCACAACACATTAGATCAAATGGACATAATTGACATTTACAGAGCCTTTGACCCCAGAACACCAGATTATACATTCTTCTCCAGTGCACATGGAAAAATTCCCAAGGATAGACCAATGTTGGGACACAAAACTAGCCTCAACAAATATAAAATTGAGATCGTTTTAATCAGATTCTGTTCTCACTTTTTCTGATTTTAATTGTGAAGGACTGAGTCTTACTCATCTTTGCAATCTCATCATTTAGCCAAATGTCTAGCACACAGTTGATGATTTGTCATCCATTCATGATATGAACACATTTCTATGCAGTAAACATTCAATAAATAGAACTTGACTATTTCCTGTTGGATAGGCACCTAAAAATGGCACATCCTTGTGATAAACATTACCCATTACTCCTTAGGATGGAACTTAACCTAGTTTGGTAAAAAGATTTCCAGAGAAGTATTACTTAAGCTAAGACCTAAAGGAAGAGGTGAAGAAAGGAAAAGGATTAAAGAACTGGTGGACATCAAAAGACATTTCTAGCAGAATGACAGGTAAAGATTTCTGGGCCTGCAATTTGTTCAGTTTGGAGTTTGGTTGGAGGGTATAGTTGGGGGAAGGGGTGAGAATAAGAAAACTATGGGGAGGGAGGGAGTAAGGAAAAATGTACAGTCAATGTTAAAGGGATTGTTTTAAAAAACAATATATAACACAATTCAATTCATTAAGAATGTCTAAGATAAATCATTTAAAATTTAAATTTTAAACCATTTTATCTTATAAACACATTTTATGAAATTTAAAAAATTAATATGGATTTCACCCTGATAATTTTGGAAACCTCATATTCATATATACATATGCATATCTATTATATATCCACTTTGTTACAATTCTGTAGTCTGTATCGTACTATCAATAGGGATATCTGCCTTATGATAAATGGATTTTATTAGTGGTTTGAAGCATTATTGTTTACTCATTTATAAAGGTTATAAAGCTTCTATTAATTCATTTTTCCAGGAACTAGTATTGTAAATCCCAAAAGTTTTCTGATTTTAGCTTTTAAATGAAGGATAAAAAAAATAGTAAGTTCTACTTACTAATTTGATTAATCAGTTTATAAATCTGGGGAGACAATATGCTTAAATGAAAGATTGCATGCAGATACTTATCACAAACTCAGTTTTAAGTCTTAGTTCTTTGGCAAATATATTATGTTTTTTCATTAGTAATATAGCTTCAAAATTAGTGTAAATGTTCTGTTGATGCAGCCAATAAGGATTATTGAATTGAATATAGTTTGCTATGCTTCAAAGAATAACATGTTATTTATAACATTTTTTATCACAAATCCAGTACTTTGTTTTTTGGTAGACTCAAAGAGAAGGAATCTTAAGTAGGCATTAAAGTTTCTTTAAAAAACATTAAAATCTCAGTATTATTTTAGTTTTTCATGGATAAGTTTATCTATATTATAACATTTGAAGAAACTTTGTGTCACAGTATACTCTTCACTTTTGCACTTTATAAATGAATGATTTTTTATATTTATCAATAGAGATGGATGGATACTATGTTCAATTCTCCCACTCCATAAAGAAAATTATCATTTGTATTTTTATCATCACTCTCTATGACAAATAATTCTGATTTTGCACATTATAACTTTACCATATACAGTGGAAATTAAGTTGAGCTTAAATTCATAAAATTTTGATTTGTGACTTGGTCCATGGGGTTAGAAGACCAGTAAAACATAAACCATCTCTCTTGCTCTATGGAGTTGAAAGGGAAGTGAGGAGATTAAGGAAGGGATGATCAGGACTGGAAACTAGGAACAAATAGAGTTGTTTCTTTTCTGGCTGTCCCTTCCTCCATAAACATTTATTGAGCATCTCTTAAGAATCAAATACTGAAAAGATGAAAGAAGAAAACAATCATGTTACATAAAATCCTTTATTCGTTTTGGGAACCAAAATCAGATTTTAGTTTTAAAAATTCTTCAACTATATGTGGCGCATGCAGTTAAATATATAATCGTGACATATGATTGTAATAGACCTGCCCTGCCGGCATTTCGCACTGCACTTTAAAAACTATAGTAAAACCACTATATCCACCCTCACTTAGTCTTGTTACAACCACTGCTCTCAGTCAACATAATAATTAAAGATCAGAAGATTGGTCTTTTTTTTTGTTGTTGTTATAATCCAACCCTCCTCCCCTCCCAGCCTCGACTTTCCACTGTAATGCAAGAGGGAAAAAACAAACTAGTTTTACTGGGTGAACGGTGACGAGGGAGGAAAGGAAGTGAGTGAAGGGAAGAAAGGAGGGAGGAAGGGAGGGACGGACTGATGGAAGACGGGAATAAAACGAAGGAGAGGTGCAGTACTTTTCCCATTTGTTTTGTAGGTTCCGGGTCCTTTTCTCCGGTTCCCCAGCCAGGTAGCATCTCCTCCTGGCTCGGACCCCGGCCCCGCCCCCTAGCGTCGGAGCCAGGGAGCCTGCGGCTGGCGCTTATCTCTTTAAATGACAGCTGGGGCTCGGGTCCCAGTCCGGGGCTTGACGTCAGTGCCGCCTCCCCGGCTGCGAGGAGTAGTTAGCGCCACCATCCGCGCTCGGGACTCGCGGCGCCCTGGCAAGCTGCTGGGGCGGCGAGTTTTCTTTGCTCCGACCCCTCCTCTCACCCTCCCCGCGGAGAACCGAGCGGCAGCGTAAGAGCCTCTTGCAAGTCTCTCTCACACTTCCCAGTCGTCGCCCCAAAGGAGCAGCCGCTCCTCCTAGCGCCTCCACCGCCGCCGCCGCCGCCGCCGCCGCCGCCGATCCCGCTGAGCTCCTCTCCCGCGCTTCTCTCCCCCGATGGAGCCCAAGCGCCGCGGCCACCACTGCTGCCCCGAGCCCTGAACCCGGCCGCCCCGGCCGGAGGAACGTGCAGTCCGGCCAGAGGGTGCACCAGGCGCACGTCAAGGCCGGGGATCCCGGGGGTGCAGGGCGCGGGCTTCGGGAACGAGAAAGTGCTGCTCTCCCCGGTCACCTGGCCGGCGGGGCGGACCATGGCTTTGAAGGACACGGGAAGCGTCGGCAGCACCATCCTGCCCATTAGCGAGATGGTCTCTTCGTCCAGCTCTCCTGGCTCGTCTGCAGCCGCCGCCCCCGGGCTCTGCGCCCCCTCGCCCTTCCCCGAGGTGGTGGAGCTGAACGTGGGAGGCCAGGTGTATGTGACCAAGCACTCGACGCTGCTCAGCGTCCCGGACAGCACTCTGGCCAGTATGTTCTCGCCCTCCAGTCCCCGGGGCGGCGCGCGACGCCGGGGCGAGCTACCCAGGGACAGTCGGGCGAGATTCTTCATCGACCGGGACGGCTTCCTTTTCAGGTACGTGCTGGATTATCTGAGGGACAAGCAGCTCGCGCTGCCGGAGCACTTCCCGGAGAAGGAGCGCCTCCTGCGCGAGGCCGAGTACTTCCAGCTCACCGACCTGGTCAAGCTGCTATCGCCCAAGGTCACCAAGCAGAACTCGCTCAACGACGAGGGCTGCCAGAGCGACCTGGATGACAATGTCTCGCAGGGGAGCAGCGACGCGATCCTTCTGCGGGGGGCGGCGGCCGCCGCCCCCTCCGGCCCGGGAGCGCAAGGCGGCGGGGGCGCGCTGGACAAGCGCTCCGGCTTCCTCACGCTTGGCTACCGCGGCTCCTACACCACAGTTCGAGACAACCAGGCTGATGCCAAGTTCCGGCGTGTGGCGCGCATCATGGTGTGTGGACGCATCTCGCTGGCCAAGGAGGTGTTCGGAGACACGCTCAACGAGAGCCGAGACCCCGACAGACCTCCTGAGAAGTACACGTCCCGCTTCTACCTCAAGTTCACCTACTTGGAGCAGGCGTTCGATCGCCTGTCCGAGGCCGGCTTCCACATGGTGGCGTGTAACTCCTCGGGCACCGCCGCTTTCGTCAACCAGTACCGCGACGACAAGATCTGGAGCAGCTACACGGAGTACATCTTCTTCCGTAAGTTCACAGTCTCCGCATTCCCTGGTTCTCCCTGAATCAGGACGGGCTGGTGTCCCAGAGGGAGCTGGTTATTTAATAAACGCCAGGGGTTCCCCCTGCACGCCCCTGTCGCGTAGCAGACAGGATTTGCGCTTTCTCCTTTTGCGATCTCCCCTCTTTTCTCTGAGAAGCAGGCAGTTCCCACGCAGTCCTCTCTCTTAACTTCATTGATCTTGCCCTCTGCTCCGCCCTGCATCTGGAATCTCTGGGCTCTCTTCTACTGCGGAGGGCAGGGAGGGGACCTGGGAGCACTGGCTGGGCGCATAGCTTCTCCTCCTCTCCGCTTCTGCGGGACTCCTGGGGATCAACTTATGTGAATGTCAGTGTTTCCTCTCCAGAGGGTATGTTGGCATGGATGCACCGCCGCGCGCCGCCAGGATTACCTCCTCTTAGTGCTGGTCTGGCGCAGGAGAGTCCAATTACGAGTGATTTCAGAAGGGGGGTGGGCAACCTGAGAAGTGATGACTATGCCTCCAGAGTCCTTCTGGGGGCCGGGGTATGAGAGCGGCTGGTGGGAAAGAGGTCTTCATCGACCCAGAGAAACCTCAGATTTTCCCCGCGCCACTCGTCACTGTAATTGCTGTTTTGGACTGGAAGGTGGAGGGAATTAAAGAGTTTGCGTGGCTGTTGTCAGGGTTGGAGATAGGCAGGGACATGATGTGTGCGTGCGTGTGTGTGTGTGTGTGTGTGTGTGTGAGAGAGAGAGAGAGAGAGAGAGAGAGAGAGAG